>JAYDZE010554416.1:0-13205 GCA_034509125.1 Monilaria moniliformis | reverse complement strand
ATGCCGTAATTCACGGTATACCGAAAATACGGTACGATAACGGTATTGAAAATTCTGTATACCGTAATTTCGGTATACCGAAAAATTCGGTATGGTAACGGTATGATATTTACTCATACCGGCATTTACGGTACGGTATACGGTATGATAGTTTCGGTACGATATACCGTACCGACCCACCCCTACATATGAAGCATTTCTTGGTGTAACTTTTGGGTCGGTTTAAGTTTGTTCTTGTGTATTCAATGAAGGTGACATTGAACGGACATATGGTAAAACATGTAGAAGATCAAGATCAATATTTGAAGGAGTTCTATAATGTTAAGTCTATTGAGGTAGTGATAGAAAAAATCGAGGAGCTAGAAATCCCTTGGTTGAAACTAAAACCTCGAATGATGGCCAAATGGAAAGCAAAACAATTGTTATTGGGTTGGTATGTCAGAATGTTGAGCTTGAAGAGTACATGCAAAATAGTTTGGAGGATGACAACAAACAAATGAAGAAAAATAATGCACTTAGTGTGACCGATGATGTTGCGGAGAATCAAATGCCTAAATTTAATTAGACTGCAAAATGAGATATCTATCCCTAAAACGTCGGTCCCATAAGTTTTTGTAGAAGGTGGGTTTTTTTTCTCAATTTAGGTAAATTTAAGATAAAGGTTCTCCAAATATTAACCTTTTTTTAGTTTATAGTTTTGGGAAAGACGCAAGTAGGAAATGTGTCTTCACTTAAATGAAGACGCGAGTAGGAGTTGCATCTCCTAATAAAGACGCGTATCATATTAGCATCCAACTAAAGATGCAAGTGACATACGCATTCCAGATAAGACGCATTTGTGACTTGCGTCTCCCCTGAGGATGCAATTGTCACATGTATCTCTAGCGTGGTTTGTACAGACGCGGGGTTGGGCCGAAACTTACCATTTAATAGATACACAAAAAATGCTATTTCGAGAGCAAACAATAATCAAAATCCGTGACTTTAATTTGACTAAGGTGTGTTATAAATAGTGTTTTTACATATTTTGTACAAATGATTTACACTGCGGTAAAATTATTTTATGTTTATTAAATTGAAAATGTTTGAATTAATGATTTTTGATAAAGCTATGGTTAAGGAAAATGTTGGAAATTTTAGATAAATTTTGAATTATTTGA
The DNA here is from genome assembly GCA_034509125.1 of Monilaria moniliformis. Lineage (NCBI taxonomy): Eukaryota > Viridiplantae > Streptophyta > Magnoliopsida > Caryophyllales > Aizoaceae > Monilaria > Monilaria moniliformis. The sequence goes on along the minus strand of JAYDZE010554416.1, from coordinate 12,045 downwards.
TAAATCTAGTGCCTTTAAAAACATTCTTGATGGTATATTTTGTACAAATGATAATTTTAATTTTTTGATAAATTTAGAGTTTAGGAACATGTTGGGGAATTTTGATAAATTTAGAATTTATTGACAATTTTAGTGTTTAGGATATATTTGGATGATATATTTTGTAAAGATGCTAATTATTGATTTATTGTAGGAATTATATCATTGTTTGTGAAGTTATATTGAGGTGGTAAAATAATCCACATTCTAGGTATGTGTATCACTTATGATCCACCATGTTCGACAGCACACATTATATTGACTGAGAATGTTTCATATGATGTGTTAGTTTATATGATTTGTGAATATGAATGAACACACGTAGAATTAATATGGAGACATGCTCTAGTTCTCGGAAATAGATACAGTTATATATGCACGCTGCAATATATGTTCTGTGAGAATGTATACGAAGGTCAAATTGAACTGTTTGTTGATTTTGCAATGGTTACGCAACAACAATTCCAGCCAACCATTACTTATGAAGCTGGGACGTCTATGAGGGACGAACATCTAAGTTTTTCATATGATCATATGGTTAACACAGAGTAAGATAATCTTGGGATGAGTTAGCAATTAGATGTTGGAGGCATAAATTGGAGCTATAATTCTTGTGAAGACAACACTTTTTATTTGGATACATTCGTAGATGATAGTGACAATACAGATTTGGGTGGCTCAGATCTGCGTTCTCCTTGGTGGTAGAAATTTCTGATAAATCAGAATATTTTAGTTCAAAATCAAGTAAGATTCTTTTGATGATGAGCTATTTGGTGTACCAAAATTCTATGTTCCGACAGTTAATGGAGAACAATCAGTTCTACAGTATGCGTATATGAATAAGATTATTTTCGTTCTCTACCTAGTCAAGGTGAAGGTTATAGTGCACCTATTTTTTTATGATAATGTAGAGAACACATGGTATAGGAGTGGGAGTAACCCCACACATATCGGTTTGGGAACAAAGTTTGATAGCAGTTATAGTTGAAGACTGCTGTAACTTTATGGCATTTGGAAGTTGTACGACAGTATAAGATAGAGAAAAGCAAAAGGGAAAAGATGACATGCAATATGCATATGGGTTGCAAGATCATGCTAGCCAGATTGGGATGGAATGTAGTTGGGAGATATGAGCAACACGGAGAAAGCATGATGGATGATGAAAGATGGAAAATTAGAACGTGCGTTAATCGTCACACTTGTCTTGGCCATCACAATTTAAGAGGACACGCTAACCTTTCGTCAGCAATGATTTGCTTTGTGTTAAACGTCAAATAGAAAATGATGCTGATTATAAGTCGATAGCCATAAAAAAGATATGCATGACAAATACCACGTGGAATGTCTCTAGAAGAAAGCATGGTATGCTCGATGCGAATTATCGACTTTGAGAAAGTCCATGCTCTTTAGCACGTGGGTGGTGATGAACATCTCCCCTTCGGTGACCTCTCAATCAGAGGTGTCAATCCCGCAATGTTCGGCTATAAGAGTGATGATACCCCCGCAGCAAAGCGCTCCCCACGCTTTGCGGCTATCATCTCCAAGTGTAGAATCATATAAGCTCCAATATCGATGGCTCGACCATGGATAAGGCTCCACAACAGAATAGTTTGGCGGTTTGTACACCACCACTATTATGCCTCGCAAATGGAAAATTGGCACACGCACGCTGCATAAATCGAATTTTGTTTGTAAAAAAGATCTCTAAGTGTTGTTTCCTGAATCCAAAAGAGAGTACTATTCACAATAACTCGAGATTTAATCCCCTAGAGAAGAGTCAAGAGGGAAATAAATAACAAAATCGGAACACTAGATTGTGAATATGTGTGAATTTGACCGATGGCGGGTCATATGGAGTGAATTCATTGGGCGGAAAGTAATTATACTCCGAAATGTGTCTATGTTATAGTTATCTGGCTCGAAGTACTCACCTCCAGGGCACTTAAAGACAACATTCACTTAATCTAAGGACAACTCAAAGTCTTGGTTATCAAGCCAAAACTCGATACTTAGAACTTCTGCAGGCGTCCTTGACTTGTTGACTTTGAGTGTGCTAAAAAACTCAAGGGTCATGCGCCTGTAGGATGGTCATTGACTCTTGAATATTCCATTTAGTCCTCCTTATGCACATAGGGCCCAAAAATATTCTTCAATTCCTAAGGCGCTGAGTGCATTGTCGTCGGAGTAGCGGGATGATTGAAATGCCATCTGCACAAGCTTGTCCCATGTGGTCCGATGCTTTTCCTCATTAAGGATCACTCCAAAGTGTAGTGGGTGGTTTGAATCTGCAGAGAGTCGACCTCCATGTCTTGACATATTCTTAAGAGTACCTAGACACAATGATAATCAATATTTAAATTTTTTTTAAAAAAGAATACGAATTCCCATGTTTGATGTGGGCAAGGAACACCTCATGTAATGGTGTTACTATGTTCAAGATTAATTAAGAGGCACATGATGTAATAGCAAACTCACCCCCACACAAAATTACTCTCACCTAATGGTTCTCCTATCCTTATTGAGAAATGACTTAAGTGTAGGCATCAAGCAATCACAAAATATGAATTTGGAACCATCCCCCATGAGCAATAATGTAGAAATGTTTCATTTGAATTTACACACTTTTCACACTAACAAACCAAGCAGTCTCACCCCTGAGCTTTGCTTACATACATTTCACACTTCAATTTTAAGTAAGAAAAACATGAGTGAAACAATACTAAAGAGAATGTTTGAATTGACTCTCAACTCAAGGGCACACCACATGTTTGAGTTCCACAAAGAGATCAATAATAATTATAAGCAATTTAAACAAGTAAACTTGTATGCATTCCTCAAATTCATTCCCAAACAATTCAATAAAGTAAATAGAGTAAGAAAAATCATACCTTGATGTTGAGAATGAGAATTCGCAAAAAAATCTTGGTGGAGCAATTCCAATGGTGTTGATGGTTAAACTAGGTCAAATTGCTCTTTAATGTGGATAGTGGGTGCAAATGAGAGAAAATCGAGATGGAGAACAAGATGGGGCGTGTGATGGGAGAGAGTAAAGTGAGAGGTTAGAGAAGAAACATACCATTTAAACAACAACTTTGCGCCCTAGTCGCATCAGTACACATGTCGTGATGCGAAGGCTCACACACGGTCCGTTTGAGAGTTTCTAACCTGTTGGGACGTAGTTACATATGGGTCGTGTGTAAGGCTAAAGCTCACACACGGTTCATGTGGCAGTTTCTGAGCTGTTCGAACATAGTTAGACACGGGTTCACACACGGTTTATATGGCAGTTTCTAACCTGTTGGGCGTAGTTGAACATGGCCGAGTGTAAGTCTGAAGCTCACTCACGGTCCGTGTGTCAGTCTCTGCACCAAGGGACCGCACTACACTGCCCGTGTCTCGGTCTGGTGGAGCCACGCGAGCCGTGCGGCAGTCTCTGGATTAAGGAACCGCACCACACGACCCACGTCTGGTTGTGGTGAAGCCACACGGGCCGTATGGCAGTCTCTGGACCAAGGGGCCGCACCACATGGGTCGTGTGGTTTGACATATGGACCACACGGGCCGTGTGCCACGAGGCGTAAAATGGTAGTGTTTATAGAAAAATCACCATAAAACCATACGTGCTCGGGATAACCTAAATTTTGACACAATATTCCAAATATCTTGGACTTACTTCAGTTAATATTTCATGGCAAATAAAGAAAATTTGATCGGTCAAAACATTTATGCATGAGCTGCTAGGCTGGAGGTCAAATCTAGGTCGAGAGGGCTTCTTTCTTACTTTCAATTTGTTGATTCATGTGAGATACTCGATATACTTGTTGTTGTTATGCTCAATGTTTTACTTGTTACGTTACTTTATTATTCATTTTCTAGAAGAAAAGGAACAGAATTTCCTCTATTTATGGAACAACCCACCCATCAACAACATAACAACCACAATATATAAATACAACAAAACAGCCAACAATATAACTCAACCAACATATTCAAATTTATTACTATCCATTTATAATCAATAAGAGCGTATTTGCTAGGTCTTTACTCTTTGTTTTCATGTTTGAAATTCCTTCGTGAAAACAAATTTATGATATATCGCCCAAACCTATCGTTCGCTCCTGCAGCAGGTATTTGTTGTGACTCCGGGACAACTTCTCCAGAGACTTCAACCCGTGTTTCTGGTACAACTTTTTCATCTTGTGTATCCTCAGTAGTATTCTCCGCGGCCTCCACATGAACACCAACAAACTATGAATACATCGATCCTCAGTGTGTAAGATTCCCTTGGTGCTCTATCCAAGGCTAGTCAAGCGACAAATGAGAATCTTCATATGTCTGATAACCTTAATTTTATGGCCAAGACTGGTCGAACTCGGCATGAGAAGATGATTGTGTATGATATCTCAGTTGCTCTATCCATTGTTGGTCATACTGGGAATAGAACGGAGAGCCTCGAACTCAGGTTGTGTCTGCTGTAACAACCGCCAATCACGTGTCATTTTGTGCCCACCTGTTCGGACACCTCTCTTTCTAGCACGCTAGCTTATCTCATTGAAAGGTATCGAAGTATCGACCTACGTACTCTGAAAATGAGGTTAGTCGATACGAAGACCCTCACAAAATTCCTAAGAGCATCCACAACAATCTGCAAGACACGTTGCAAAGTGAGATTTGGCCACTCGTCTTCATTGGCTACATGATATATACGACTAAGTGCCTCCAACTGTAAAAACCAAACAAAATACTTCAAAATACATAAATAATTATATAAAATACATTTTTAAACACAAGTCATATGTAATAGTTACCGCATAATTCTGTGAAAAAAGTAGACTCGTGAAATTTCTCCTGCGAGTGTATGATTGGCTGAGTGATGTAGGTAATAGTGATCGACCTATACCATCTCATATAATAATGCATCATAAATCCAGACAGTTATCCACTGCATCGTGTACCATCTAGTGCCTTATATTCCACTTTTAAATGAAAAAACTATGATAGGTTGCCCACTTCTTCCCTGCTTTGCCACACCAAAAAACGTGTATATGAGTATCCACATATAACCTATCTCCGACTTGTGGAATATGCTAAGACAAGCCGAATTGCCGCATAACTCTTTTTGGCTCATGTGGCTCCACGATATGCCAGTATATCATGAAAGTTGTTGCCCTCTAAAAACCGTGACCAACTGTGTAAACATTCGCCAAGACGCCCTCATTGTAAGGCTCCTATATATATAAAAAAAGACCATTTTGCCAGATCAAATGATAAAGTAACTTAACGGTGAATTACAAAACAAAGACAATGTATCTGCTTGGGATGCGGGCATGCAAATTGCTTTCACTTCAATGTTGAGGATATTTTTTTCACGCAGGTAGGGTCTGTCCACCTAATAATACAAAAGAATACATTTTCACAATCATTACAAGGTATGATGCATAAACTATAAAGAACAAGAATCTATTTATGTGGTTGCACCCGGAGTAAGGTCGACATACACATGAGGATATATGAACTCATGCCGCACATTTGTAATTCTTTCCCAACCCCAAAGCTATAAAAGTACTAGGGGCCCACCTATATCCTTCATGTAATCACATGATACTTCGAAGAGGTTATGATACGATATGCGAGTACTGCGCTACCCAGTTGTACTACGAAGCCATATCAACATCTTCCAATAGTGTCAGGTAAATCAATGATATTTTGCAATCTGTGTCATCAGGTAATATTAGACCTCCCAATAAAACCAGGACATACATGCAGGCCCATTAAAGGTAAACCTCATCATCAAGGTTATCTACTAATAAAACACTCATTCTAGCAGTCAATGCAGTACATAAATACCCGATTTCTTTAATATTAGTGTCACGAGGTGTAAACCTCAATAGATGCTGACAAAACTTCATCCATCATTCAGACTTTAAGCTTAAGTCCACTCCTATTACAGCATATCCATAGACTCTCAAATATCAAATACCTCGACATCTTGCAGCATCACAGTCACCTCACTAGTAGAAAAATAGAAACTATGAGTCTCTAGTCGCCATCGCTGAACCAAGACAGTGATTAAATGATGGTCGAGCTCTTTTGGCTTTCCACATGCCAAAATGTCACTGAATCCAAATCTACATACGTACTCTACTACCCGCTGATAAATAGGCCTACAATCCCATAACTTTCCCTCATAGTTGCGTGTTGTCAATAGCTTGCAATTTTTGTCTGTCCATAGTCTTCTCGAAATATTATCACTTTGTTGAATCAAAACTGAAGGAACTTTTGGACAACAATACAATTAAGCCTTGATTGTGATGAACTCACCATTATAGAATTCCTAGGAGATAAAGTTAGGCAAATTTCAAAAAACTCAACTAATAAACATTCAAACTAACAATCAGAATAGTCCTTAGATATATTATAACTAATAAATATTCAAACTAACAAACATTAAACTAGCAAACTAATAAACATTCTAAACTAATAAACATTGAAACTAATAAACATTCAAACTAACAAACTAATAGACATATAACAATAATACAATAGTCCTAAGATTTATTGTTAGACAAACTTTTTTTCTTTTAGTCATTTCACCAAACACTTAACATGCATGCACTATATCTAACATTTCAATTATATTAAACATTTGTATCTCTATATAACCACAACGTATCTAATAAGTTGATGCACTAAAATATACGAACCAAACAATCCAAATCAATCAACAAAAGCCAAATTTACATCATTGAACTAAATCCTAAATCTGTCAAAATTAATAAAACATGTAACAATTATGGATAAAAGATCTTGTAATATATACAACAAAACATACATAGGGATAGAAAACAAAATTTCACAAGCTAGCTAAAAAAATGTAAGAAAGACATGTGAATTTGTAGGGTTCGTGTACGCGTGAGAGTGATGAAGGAGTTTCTGCAAAAAAATAGAGAAGAAACGCGTATGAAGAGATGCATCTTCAGGGGAGACACGCCTCAGAAACGGGCCTTTCTTAGGAGACGCAAGTCTCATTCGCGTCTTCACTTAAGTGAAGATGAGTCTCCTATTTGTCTCTTTCCCAAAATTGCAATGTAAAAAAAATCCCTTTCGGGAACCTTTACCCTAGAGTCATCTATATTGAGATAAAAAACCTGTAGAAAGTGTTGTGTGGAAGGTAATCAACCATTGTCGAAAGCTAGAGATGTAGTTCAATTTGTTCGTGTTGAAGAGGTAACAAAAAATTTAACGGTTGATATACATTTGGTATTTGAAGTGAAATTTGACAATTGGTTGGTTACCTGAAAGGATATTTAGTGTGGTCTTTTGTGTCATATACTTGGATATCTCATATGATATTTAATGTATGTTGGGTATCTTGTTTGTGTTTTATTACATTCATTTGATTGTTACATAGGATACCTGGAATGATATTTACCATTTGTTTGGATACCTTACTTGTGATTTATTTTGTTCTTTTGTTATGTACATATGCAGACAATTGTACAACCATTCCAACTTGAAGATGATTCATCCCAAGTTGAACACTAGCCATCAAAGTTTAATATGGCGCATCTGAAATTGAAACAACTAAACATCAAATAACTTAAGTTCCACCATCCGAGGAAAAAAACAATATGAAGGTAAAGAGAAAGTGGTGAAGTGAAAGGTGGCAGAGGGTTTGAAGACGATGTCTATAGGTTAATATTTGAAGAAGAATACCATCTCCATAACAAATGTAGTTATGAAGGTGAAGAAGAATTTGATTACTTCATACTTTTGGCATATATGTGCCGCGATGAGCACTTATTTGCCATTTATTATGAGAGTTTGTGTGAGGGGTTGATCTTGTTATGACTGAAGTTCGAGAAGCAAGTGCTGCCACAATGTCTACTGCTCCAAAATCAAGTGCTCAAGAAGCAAGACCAACTATAACAAAGATCTATTGTGGAGGAAAGACTAGTCAACACTGTGGAAGAACAACCAACTAAGATGCTACAAGATTCACCCAGTGCTCTCTTCAACATAACAAAATTTTGAAGAAGAATTCGACGAGAAAAAATATGTTTTTTACCAATCATTCAAGCTAACAAATGAATATACACAGTGGTGTGTTGGGGATGTTTTTGGAGGTAGACCATTATTTTTTAAGGTATTGCGACAATACACTGTCATGAGCTAAAGACCAGTCTAAGTCTTCAATGATGATGGCAAGATGTTGAGGGCTAAATGTTATGGTGCCAACTGCAACTGGTTTCTATATTTGTGCAAAATCGAGGCATTTAACCCAACTGATTACGTAATGATTTCCCTCCAAAAAGAACGTTCACAGACTTGCTCTAAGGTGAAAGAGAATAAATGGATATCATCAAAGTGGTTAGAAAAAATGTACACAAAGAAAATAAAGGCAAATTCACACAGTCCATGACAGTCGATAAGGCAGTGCGTGGATGAGGACTTCAGTTTCTCACTGAGTAGGATGAATGCCTATCGTGCTAGCTGCGAAGCACTTGAAGGCATTTACGGAGGAACTGGAGATCAATACAAGTAACTGTATTATTACAAGCACAAACACGTGAGGACTCATCCATACTTTGCTATAGACATACTGTACGAGGATCACAAGGAGGATGAATGCAAAGGGCATAGATTCATGAGGATTTACTGTTGTTTGGGTCCGTTGAAAAAATAATGGAAGTAGTAATGTCGGTCAGTTATTTTCTTTGATACATGTTTTTTAAAGTGGGATGTATAGGGGGCAGTTTTTCACGACAATTGGGATTAATCAAAACAATTGGTGGTGGCCCATTGCTTGTACTGTTGTAGAGATTGAGAGTTACACGCAGTGGTTTATTGATCTCCTACAAGTGGACCTCAATATATTGGAGAATTCTTCTTGGTATGTATTAATGTCAGACAAACAAAAGATAATTTAATTATTATGTTCTCATACTTTGTTTATGAATGTGTTTGTTAATTCAAACATGAATTTTTAATTACTTTCGTTGGGGGCTGGGAATGGTTATTGCCCAAAAATACCCACAATGCAAGCATTGGTACTGCGTTCAATACATATAACAACTTCAAGAAGAATGTGAGAAATAACATCTTCCACAATCAAGGAGCTGTACGAATAGTGGATGGATGTGATGAAGGTCTTGAACTTCCATGCCTATCAATAATTACTTAGTGTGGCCCTCAAATAACGGTGTGTAACGATATTTTTCTCCAAACAATCACGTTGTTACACACTTGTGAACAACATGTGTGAGACGTTTAATGCTAAAATTGTTTGGGAATGTGAGAAGGCCATTATCACGATGCTGGAGGAGATCCGAACCAACCAACTACAACGAATTGAGTACCGTGGCCAGTGGATAAAGCCATATGACAATCTAGTCCCTCCCGTGATAAAGGAAAAAAATGATCTCGAGTCAAGAGATGTTGCATCCTGGAGACCGATATGGAATGGGGAATATGCTTACCAGGTTTCGGGGCCAGATGGTCAGTTTGTTGTAAATCTGAGAGCGAGGACATGCTCGTGTAGGTTGTGACAAGTTCAAGGAATTCCCTGCGTGCATGCTATTTCATGTATTTTGAAGAATGATCACACCATTACAGAGTATATTTCTCACTCTTACTCGAGGGAAAGAATGGTCAGGCTGTACAAGAATGTGTTGTACGCAATTTCGAAGGTTGTTTTCAATCCTAAGCCATTTTGTGATGGATTCCTCAATGATATTATATCTTTCTTTGGGTACCTTTTGTGTGATTAATTTATATAATAGATACCTCAAATGATGTTATATCCTTATTTGCTCATGCAAGGAGTTCAAGAAACTATCTATATAGTTGCCAAAAACATGGCATCACAATGGATGCAAAAGACTCCTTACAGACCAAAATTTGATTTGTTCGAATGATCATTGGAAATGGGTGCAAAATGATCCATAATTGGAGTTATTGGAAATGGAGACAGATGATTACATTGAAAATGACAAAGAAGATCATTTCCTCTAGTATGTTCTACCTATTATGCTCTTATTTCTTGTATTTCAATATATAGTTTCACTAAATAAAATTTCAATATTTTTTCGTAATGATTCTAATTCCAAAAATTAAATTTCATTAAATTTTTGAAAATTATGGAAGTGACTTTTTGTAGCTTTCGTAGCTTTCTAATTCCATAAATTTTTGGAAATATTCAGAAATTATAGAAGATAAACACTTTTCAAAATGCATAATATAAACAAATAACATAAACTTTTTCTAATTTAATAAATCTTGAAAAACACAAGAAAACTTGAGGTTCGGAGACCATCTCTACTTACTTAAACAAACAAATAATAATTGTCAAAGTAGACAAAAACAAATCACCACAACCAAGAATGATAAGATTCTCATCCTTCAATCCATGTCTACCTTCACAACACATTCCAATGCCACCTTCAATTTTAGATTATTCATGTGTGGGATATCTCACGTGATCAACAACAATAGGATAGCACCATCGGAAAAAATAAAAACCATCAAGTTTTCCTTTCTTTTCACAGACAAAATACAACATTTCATAAGATTCCCTTCTTGAATTATCAACAATATATTAGAGCAGCGGACACCAATATCTTTCATACTCAAATCTCAACTACCTAGATCCATTTTCTCCTCCTCTTGAAGCATTTGTAAAATTGGTCGACATTTTTGGGATAAACTAACGTTTGAAAATATGAAGTAAGGAAAACTGCTATCAAAACAAGATGCATGATACGAAAATATGATTCGAAGCAAAGAATAAGAAGAAAGAAAGAAAGAATAATGAATTCATCATTCAATGTAAATGTAAAAAGAAAAGGTAATGAGCCAAATAGTGTGTGTCAGCCAAGTGTAAGAGGATTAAATGTTTTTGTGTAAAATTGATGTCAGCCAAATTGATGTGGTCAGCCGCCAATGTCATAGTCAGTCGTGTTAGTGAGATTTCAAAATGATGAAAATGACCCTTTAGCTATAAAAGGACATTTAAGTCCAAAAAAATGTCAAAAGGGGAAAAGAACTTCAAATGATATTACCCCCACTTGCCAAGGAACTATCTTTACTAATAAAATTCATCAGATACCACAAACGTGAGAATAACATTGTTAAAGAACTATATTTGTAATTCACTCTATATTCTTTATATGATTATAAAGAATAATTTTGTGAAAAAGATAGCAAAATAGAGTGCATCATTTCTCCGTTTGAATATCTATCTCAGACCAACTTTGTGTAGAGTTATCAACTGGGCTGGGTCGGTCCAGCCCTGCCTAGACCCGGGTTGGCCTGTGGATATTTAGACCTAGCCTGGCCCAGGCCCATGACTGAGCTAAGCTGGGTTTTTCAAGAATAAATTAGCCCGACCCAGCCTGACCTAAGACCATTTGTGAAGCTGGCATGTGCCTAGGCCGTAAGTGGGCTTGTAATATTATTTTTAAAAATATAATTTTTTTTCCTTCTTTTATAACATTACAGTTTATGAAAAATTCTATGTTTTAATCTATATATATTAGTCTTAAATTATTCATTATACTTACAAAGTCAAATAATATTTAAAATAAATTACAACCTATAAAATTTAAATACAACTTATATTTTTATATAAAATTATGTTCTTTTTTAATATGATTAATATAAAATATATAATATAAATTCTAAAATAAAGATAAAAAAATATTTAGCGGGACTTAGGGCAGCGGTAACGCAGCCGCAAAAGAGCCAAAAAACGGGGCGGCCGCATTGGGGCGGGGCTGGAGGCGTGTTCGCCGCGCCACAGCCGGGCGATCAGCCGCTCCAGTGGCTGAAAGCCAGGCTGCGGCAGCCGCACGGGGGCTGGGTTAATGGTGGTCCGCCGCATATTTTTTTTATAAAAATTGTGATTTGATTTTTCAATGCATTTTTTGGTAAGATCAAAGGCTGCAACTCACATGTGAACAATTAAATTTGGAGTTGGTGATGGAAGTGAATGCATGTGATAGTGGG
>JAYDZE010554405.1:0-13207 GCA_034509125.1 Monilaria moniliformis | reverse complement strand
AGGTAAAATCGATCGAGCTAGGTATTTGCTCGGGTTGGGGCCTCGCAAGAGGATTCGTTTTTACCCTTAGTCCTACATGTTATATTTGTTCCAAGCTTCACTCAATAAAGTTTATTTATTTTTACTCTTCGCCTCACGCACAAAATCATACACCACACTCGCACACACTTGTCGCACGCTGCCGCACATTACCGTACGGTCAGCGCGCATACGCTCGCCGCACATCGCCGCACGACCCGCGCGTACACTTACCGCGCGACCGTGCGCTAGGAGGCCTCATCCACGGCCTACCCGAGGGCCAACACAGCAGATTCTCGCACTATCCCGTCCCGCTCCTACACTCGACATCAATTGGTGCGGTGAACGTTCACACAATGACACAACTTACCGTTACCGAGCGTCTGGACCATGTCGAGAGGAGCATGGACGACATCATGGCCCAACTCAAACGGGTCAACACACACTTAATTCCAGCCCTTGATTAATTTTTCGATGACTACCGTCACTATCTCGACACCTTGGGGATCGCCCCCAGAGCATCGGACCTACGGGAGCAACCACACACTACACCGCCATCGCCGACATCGGTTCCGTCCACACCGCCCATACCAGCCATCCAGCCCCGCAACGCCACTACCGCACCCCCCAGGACCGCACGGTCCGATGGGACTGGCCAACGCTAGTTGGGAGCCCCGACACCCACACAACGTGCCCCACTCCCAGCAGAACAACCTCCCCACTTAGCCCACGCCAAACCTCGACCCCCATCCCCACATTCACACCCCTCCCGCCACCGCCCCCGTCATACCTACACCCGATGACCAACTATCACCACAATATAACATTGTGTCACCCCCCACTATTTCCCCCGCACCTGCCACTCACCTCCCACCCTCCATATATCCCACAAGCCGTCACCACTACCGCCGCTTATCCACACGTACATTCCCGACCTTACCCGGATTCAACACCATTCCACGGACCACTCTTGTTCGAATACATCGAGGAGTGGCACTTTGACGCACCCGCCTACCACCAGCCCCACCACGACCGCCTATCCCACCACTACCACCCATGGCAGCACACCAATCGGCGTCACACTCGGACACCTCCCATGCAACATTGGGGCGTCGACGACATTATGCTACACGTGGCAACGGCACTACAAGATCAAGAACGCTCACCGCATGGCCACCGACCACCGAAACCCGACCACAACGACAAAACTCAATCTTTTAGAACCAGCCTTGTGGGCAAGGCTGTTTTGGCCCCCGGAGTAATTGATGAGGTTTCCGCACGCGGGAAACATAGCACGGGCCACACGGCACAGGACAGTGTGCAAGAGCGCGCATGGGAAGTCCGACGCACACACGGACAGCGCGCGCGCCCGCCGGACGCTCATGCGCGCGGATAAACACGCACAGGCGTAAGAGATAGAGCCAGATTGGCGAATGGATTAAGCCAAATCCTAGATTAGCCTTATCTTCATTTATTTTATTGTAGAGTCAGATTTATGTCGATCTTTTAGATTTATGTTTATTTATTTTATTGTAAAGGATAGCTCGAAATCTTCTAAAGATCTAGGTCTACCCTATTAGAGTCCTAGTCGAGTTAGGAGTGTAGATTGTCGCCTATTAAAGGTAAAATCAATTGAGCTAGGTATTTGCTCTGGTTGGGGCCTTGCAAGAGGATTCGTTTTTACCCTTAGTCCTATACGTTATATTTGTTCCAAGCTTCACTCAATAAATTTTATTTATTTTTACTCTTCGCCTCACACACAAAATCATACACCACACTTGCGCACACTTGTCGCACGCTGCCGTACATTACCGTATGGTCAGCGCGCATACGCTCGCCGCACGACCCACGCGCACACTTACTTCGCGACTGTGCGCTAGGAGGCCTCATCCACGGCCTACCCGAGGGCGAACACTGGCAGATTCCCGCACTATCCTGTCCCGCTCCTACACTCGACATCACCGGAACATTATGAACAATACTATGATGGAGGGCTAATCTGTGAGGGACCATGACCTCGAGATGATGGACTATCTTAATGAGATAGAAATTTTGGGAGGATCAATTGATCCAGAATCCCATATAGATATCATCATCCAGAGTCTAACTGCTAGCTATTAATAGTTTAGACTAAACTATGATATGAATAAAATAAGTTATTCACTTTCTTAACTATTGACAGAACTGCAGTCGGTAAGGGCCTGATAGCTCAAACTAGGCAAGCCTTGATTCCCGCTCCTCCTTCTTCCGCGGGCCCAAAGCCTAGTAAGGGGAAGAAGAAAAATGAGAAGGCATCTACGGCTCCTAAGAAGGGCAAGAAAAATGTGAGTCCAAAAAAAATAAAATGAGAAATGCTTCAATGCGGTAAGAAGGGACATTGTTAGCCGGATTGCTCACTTCTCAAGAAGAGCAATGGCTCAGGTATGTCTCAAGTCTATGTAGTAGAATCATGTTTAGCGGCCTTTTCTATTCATCCGTAGATAGTGGATACATTAGCCACTAATCATATTTGTTGTGATCCATCTTTAATGCAGGTGACAAGACAGTCACATAAGGGAGAAATCTATATCCAGCTAGGGGATGCCACAAAAGTGGCAGCTATTACAGTGGAAGATGTGTATTTACAATTTTCTAGTGATAGAGTTTTGGTATTAAACAATATTTTACTTGTACATTCGTATAGAAGGAATTTAATTTCTATTTTTAAACTAGTTTATGATGGATATTGGATTTCTTTTGATGATGCTTGCATTACTAAGAAATGTGGTTTGTTTGTCTATTGTGGTACTATGCAAAACAATTAATATACCATAGTAAATACACAACCCACACAATTAATTGAGTCAAATAACATGTCAACTTCTTCAAGAAAGATGAAGTATCCTTCTATTGGAGTGAACAGAACGTATTTATGACACCTAAAACTTGGACATGCCAATCCTAGAAGGATCCAAAGGTTGGTGGATCAAGATCTACTTAAGGATCTAATTTTAGAATCTTTTTCAACATGCGAATTTCTTTTGAAAGGTAAGATGACCAAGAGACCTTTTAAGATAAAGAAAATAGGGGAAAGAAAATACTAGAGCTAATTCATTCTGATATATGTGGTCCAATGTCAACTCAAGCTAGATGAGGGTTATTGATGATTACTCGAAAGAATGGTTTATCTATTTGATGCGCCAAAAGTCATAATCTTTTAAATAATGCAAAGAATTCACAGCGCTTGTGAAGACGCTTCATAGTAAGACAATCAAATGTCTACAGTCTGACTGTAGAGGCAAATATCTTAGCAATGAATTTTTGGATTACTTATTCGAAGCGAAAATACAATCCCAGTTGACTTCTCCTGACACACCTCAGCAGAATGGTGTGGCTGAAAGAAGAAATCGAACACTCCTTGAGATGACTCGATCAATGATGAGTTGTGCTCAATCACCCATTTCATTTTGGAGATATGTGATGGAAACAACAGCCTACATTCTAAATAACTTACCGTCAAAGTCAGTATCAACAACACCACATGAGTTGTGGACTGGGCGCAAGTCCAGTCTAGGACATCTCAGAGTGTGGGGTTGTCCAGCACATGTGTTGGAGAAAGAGCCAAGTAAGTTGGAATCACGTACTGAGGTATGTTTGTTTGTTGGATATTTTAAAGGAATAAAAGGATATGAGTTCTATAGTCTTCGTGACAATAAGGTATTCATTAGCACGGATGCCAAGATTCTTGGAAGAAGACTATGTAAAGAACCATAAATCCAGCAATATGGTTGCTCTTGAGGAACTAAGAGAAATCATAACATCCATTGTTCAAGAAAACACAACCAATACACCAAGTACATTAACTTCTATACCTCATATTATAGAGCTTAGTCATACTGGGAAGGTTACTAGAGAACCAAATAGATTAATTGGTCTACGAGAGTCTTCAAACTCAGTACCTGACCTAGATGAATCTGATCCGTGGAACTACAAAGAAGCTGTAGAGGATCCAGATAGTCGCTCTTGGCAAGAAGCGATTGAATCCGAACTAAAATCGATGCTAGAAAAGGATGTTTACGATCTTAGTATCCTACCCAAAGATTGTAAGGCAATCAGGAGAAAATGGGTATACAAGCGTAAACGTGGACCTGACAGGAAGGTGAAAGTCTTCAAAGCACAGCTAGTGGCAAAGGGTTATACCCAGAGGAAAGGTATCGATTACGATGAGACATCTCACCTATAGTTATGGTTAAGTCGATCTGAATCCTTTTGTCTATTGCAGCCTACATGGATTGAGAAGTTTGGTAAATGGACGTTAAGACAGCTTTTCTTGATCGAAGTCTAGAGGAGACCATCTACATGCTATAACCTGAAGGTTATGTAGTCAAGGGCAAGGAACACATATTTTGGAAGATTAAGAGATCCATTTATGGTCTCAAGGAAGCCTCCAGATCATGGAATGTCTGTTTCGATCAGACTGTCAACTTCTATGGATTTGAGCAGTGCCCTAATGAAAGCTGCATGTACAGAAAGGAAAAAAGTGCAAGTGTTGTTTTCTTAATTCTCTATGTAGATGACATCCTATTAATTGGAAGCAACACAATGATGTTATCAAATGTTAGAGAATGGTTGTCTACACAATTCGAAATGAAGGATATGAGAGAAGTTAGACACATTCTTGGGATCAAGGTCATTCGAGATCGCCAGAAAAGAATGTTGTGTTTATCTCAGGATTCCTACATTAATATTGTACTTAAGCGTTTCAGTATGCAGAATTCCAAGAAAGGATTCTTACATTTTCGGCATGGAATTACCTTATCTCAAGACATGTGTCCCAAGATACAAAGTGAGATTGAGGAGATGATATAGATTCCATATGCTTCGGGAGTCTTATGTATGTTATGCTTTGTACTAGGCCTGATATTTGCTATGTCGTATGCATGGTAGCAAGGTATCAGTCCAACCCTGGCCGAGGACACTGGACTGTGGTAAAGAATATACTCAAGTACCTAAAGAAGTCTAATAAATATATGCTAGTTTACCAGACATCTGAGTTGTGTCCTTTGAGTTATACCGATTCAGATTTTCAAACTGATCGAGACTCGAGGAAATCTACCTCAGGCTATGTGTTCACCTTAGGAGGTGGAGCCATTACATGTATTGTCGCTTCAAAAGCGGCGATACATGGAGGAGTGTGAAACTAAAATGTATCGCAGACTCCACCATGGAAGCTGAATATATCGCCGCTTCAAAAGCGGCAAAGGAAGTTGTATGGCTCAGAAGCTTCCTAGTGGAACTTAACGTGATTTCGAGTATGTCCACGAGTATTACCGTTTACTGTGACAACTCAGGAGCAGTTGTAAACTCAAAAGAACCACGGGTTCACAAGGCTAGTAAACACATAGAGAGAAAATATCACATCATTTGGGATATAGTGTGCAAAGAAGACATTGAGGTGACTAAGATTGCATCAGAGGACAACCTGGCAGATCCATTCACTAAGAGTCTCCCTGGCACGATGTTCAACCGTCATGTGGAAGTAATGGGAGTCAGATGTATCGAACACCTAGACCTGTTTTCATCATAAGTGGAAGAATAGGCAAGTGTGTATACTCGAAAGCATGTTTTGAGTATAAGTGGGAGATTGTTTAGGTATATTCTAAAAAGCAAGATTCGTGCTACTTTGTATTTGTAAACCTTATTTCCCAATATATTAGAAGATTATTAGTTTGTCACATTGATTTGCATTTTGATACTATGTTGTCTTACAACCTATTATTATTAACCAAACATATTTAAGTCTTCTACACTATAAACTGAGTGGGTGATCAAGTTATAACTGAAGGTCTCTCAGTCGGTTTCTTGCAGAAGAAAAGCTAAAGTTTCACAACCTAGATAGATGTAGACAATCTATCGTGAAAGGTTGTAGTGTCAATCAAAAAAATTACTAACCTTGGTAAACAAATAACACTTGTGTGGTATAGAACTAAATGGATTCACATTGAGATAAGTCTATATTGCTGATTATTGAAAGACGAGGTATCGGTGATTATTTGTTTCTTAACCTTTGTATATAACATTGAGCATATGGTATTGATTATGCGTTGTTTTGATTTATCAAAATGTGCGAGTTTTTCGTAGCCTAAGAATCCTGTTATATTGGGCAGTGGTAATAAATATCTAGAGGTGCTAGGATTGTTATTGCACTGAATCATGTCCCGGAAGAGTTCGGGTTGATTATATCCCCAAGAAAAGTTCAATAAAAAGTTTTATTATACAGAAGTTCAGCCAGCTTAGAATTTATTTCAAAGTATAATAAAAAAAAATTAAACTAGACCACTCTTGGTAAAAAATATTAATTAATTAAAGCCAGCATGCTTAAATTAATTAATGGATATTAGAATCTTAAATGTGAGAAATAAATTATTTAAAAAGGAAGCTCATATTCTTTGTAATTTGGATTTGGACGTATAAGTCAATATTAATTTCTATAGTGGTTCAAATTAGTATTCTATTGGGCTTATATTAAAGTGAGACTCAATTCAATCAGTCAAAGTCTAAGAAGGAGGCTCAGTCCAAATTTTATTAAATCCCTAATCTGGCCCATACATATTGTATAAATAGGAGAGAAGAAGAAGAAAAATCACAACATTACACACACACACTGAAGTCGTCCACTGCTAGGGTTCGAATTTTTCGAACCCTAGTCTCCATCTTTGTGTTTTCTCATTCTTTCTCTAGTCTTATAAGTTTGATAGTATCGGCCACGTCAATATTTAAACCTGGAATTCTGGAACATATTAAAAGATCTGAGGTTAAGGAATTAAAAGATCTACACATGGAAAAGGACCAAATCATTTTCTAATCTTTGTAGATCAAGACAAGTAATATGAACTAACTAGAAGACATGCCTTATGATTTAATTATCTATTTTTGCATATTTTAATTCACATTCTAATTAAATAGAATTATCTAAAATCATTCATATTTTTCTTATATTATCCTAGAAAGATCAAAGGTAGAAGATTCATTCATTGAAATATTTAAACTCCAACGCTATTGACCTCAGATTTTCTTAGTCGTTTAAAACTATTTTAGAGAACTTACAAGGGAGCCTTTAGATGTATGGTGGTCGCATCAGCGGGACTGAGTAACAGGACGAGAAAGATATTATAATATGGTAGATTGGTAGTAGCTGTGCTAATCCTCTAATTTGAATTAAGGATTATGTATTATAAATATTTTTCCTAACTAAACTTGCCTTGTTGCTTTAGGTATGTTAATCACAAACTATTGATATTCGGTTTTCTTATTTAAGAAAAACATATATATTTTAGAAAACTATACAAGAGGGCCCTTTATCTCTCTCTCTCTCTCGCTGTGCGTGTATTTGCTTATTTGGTTTCTTTCTGAAGTCATCATGGCGTTGAAACTAATGTGTGAAATCACTCGCATCATCTCGTGATCTCCTTTCTTTTATTTCCACTACCGGTGGACACGAACTTAGCAAGGCCACTGGAAATGCTGGCGGAAGAGTTGCTTGTGGTAAGGAAAACAAAATTCTGATCTAGAAAATTGTAAGTTCTGTTAATCAAATATTAGACTCTCAATAATCAATCTTAATTAGGGCTTAATTTTCGACCATCTTTAATATAAGAATCATTTTGTGTATCACCACCTTCTACTAATGCTGCACACCATGTATATAGATTATATAACCGACGGTACAAGATAGCTACACCCGCTTCCTACTTACAGTTATAACCATGTTATGCAGGTACAATCGGCCTCCAAGACTGAACCACATCTGCCTGGAGGCTGAATACACCTGTCTTGTGCACTACTTCTCCATAGACTATATCCTTGACCCTGATTTCTTGTGAGTCGACACTCTCTAGTTTACTACCTAGAGTGTTCGTAGAATCTTAATAAAGGATTGTTGGAAGGATTTTATGCATTGCAATCGTAGCAGTTGTACCTATCTGTTTATCAAAATATTTAGTCGTCCTCATCATCATCATCATCATCATCATTTTACATATATACAGTTTTAGCCCATGCAAAATGCTGATTGTGTGTTTTAATTTTATAGAGTTCTTTCTTACTAAATTGCTAGGCATTATTATGGAATTTATAATGACAGTACTTTTGTTTCAAATTCTTTTTTTTAGTATGAGAAAAGTTTGGATTTTACGTTTTAGAGAAGAGCTTCAAATTCAGCATCTTATATTCTTATTACCAATAAAAGGTTTGGTGTAACTTTTCTGAAACAAAACAATATCTGATGCGTATCCTTTTCATCCAATTTCAAGAAATCGTAACCTCCCCTTTTTCATCCAATTTCAATTTCAAAACATTTGCCATGGACCCCACGCGTATCCTTCCACCAAAACAAAGAATCAAATCTGACTAAACGATCAACAGCAATTGAGAGTTCAAAAACATAAACCAAACCGTTTATTGGTAATGTTTACATATTTTTCCCGATACAATTATGAGTGCCCGTTACAGTTATTATTTTATTGGTTTTGGTAGTTTTTGAAGCTTTTATACCATATAAGAACGGGTAACAGTTGGTCTAACTGTCGCATATTGCAGAATCAATGGATCGGTATAGTACATGTATCTATTAAATAGACGTTCTTATGATATAAGATAATATATGTTTTTTACTTGAGATTTTTTAATATTGTGGTACTATCTTTTATGTATATTTAGGGCATCCAATGTGGTTCTACTCTATGGTGATGCTACATCAGTATCACATTAGCAACTACTTTAAGTTTTAACTATTTCACACTTTCTCTACTATGACACTATCGTACTTTTAATTATTTAATGGATCATATTGTCATAATATTACTTTTTTTTATATAATTACATATAGGGGCACGTTAGAGTGAAACCTCCCTAATTACATAACTAAGATTGATTATCATCTATCGGATTTGACAATCTAAGGCCAATATTTAGTTAAACATTAAATCAACATACTTGGCCTACCGTATCAGCATAAATGTATTTTGGTACACGGAAAAAATAAATTAAGATATTGATTTATCAAGAATTACGGGCCAAAAATTATCCTTAAATCCCAAAAATTATGGCAACAACAACAATCGGCATATATAATACAATTGGTTAACGCTATGCTGAAAATTGATTAACACTATGCTGATTTTTCCACTATGGTGTATTATATATGCTGATTGTTATTATTTGTGTATTATATATGATTGGTTAATGTTATCTGAAAATTGATTAACACTATGCTGATCATTGATTAACACTATGTTGATTTTTCCACTATTTTGTATTATATATGCTTATTGTTATGATTTGTGTGTTATATATGCTTGGTTAATGCTATGCTGAAAATTAATTAACACCATGCTGATTATTGGTTAACACTATGCTAATTTTTTCACTATACTGATTTTGTCACTATGATGTATTAGATATGCTGGTTGTTATTGTTTATGTATTATATATGTTTGGTTAACGCTATGCTGAAAATTGACTAACACTATGCTGATTATTGGTTAATACAATGCAAATTCTTTCACCGTATTGTATTATATATGCTCATTGTTATTGTTTATGTATTATATATGCTTGGTTAACGTTATACTGAAAATGGACAGATACTATGCTGATTACTGATTAACACTATTATGATTGTTTCATTATGTATTATGATTTTTTCATTATGTTGTATTATATATGTTAATTGTTATTGTTTGGGTATTAACTATGCTGAATTTTCCACTAAGATGTACTATATATGTTGATTATCATTATTTACGTATTTTTCGGGATTTCATAATTATTTCTTAGATTTTTCCGTGTATCAAAATACCCTTGTCTGTTATAAGTTAGTAAAATTTGTTGCCACATGGCTTAATTTTATCCGTTTGATTCTGAAATCCTATGGACTATATTCGGTCTCCATTCAGATATAAGAAGTTGTTCATATTTAAACACGATCATATAGTTATGTATTAGATTTTTTGTATTTATATTTTATCTTTAATAAAAAATAAATATAATTGTGCTAAAAATTAGGTAAACAAAAAAAATAAAAAAGACTAATAATATTAAGCTTGATATTGCTAGAACACAAAACTACAATTTAAATATTAAAAAAACAAACACACATGTTAATTTAAATACGAAACGAAAATATACATAAAACTAATATCTGTCGATTCATGCCCACACGTGCTCAATTAAATCTTATCGAAGTTGGTAATGTGTTTTCTTGTCACGTAGTATAGTAACTCTACTAAGATACTCATTGAATCCTTCCACCGAACCTTGATTTATTTCCCCTTCAACATTGTTGCTCGTCATACTTGGATCATCTTCAAACCATTCGCTAGTCATTTTCCATTCATCTTCAACTATCATATTATGTAAACTAATGCAAGTGAATATAATATCGATAATATTTTCTTAGTACCATAAGCCACTTGGACCTCTAATCATTGCCCAACAAGCTTGAAGAACCCCAAATGCTCGTTCCACATCCTTTCATGTAGCTTCTTGCATTTCCTTGGACTTCTTTGTCTTTGGATCTTAAGGACACTGGAAGCACTTTACGAAAGTGGCTCATTCAGGATATATATGGTCTATTAGGTAGTATCCATGGATATACTTAGTGTCATTTACTGTAAATGGGACGGAAAATGCTCGTCCTTGTAGAGCATCATTGAGTGAGATTCATTAAGCACATTGATGTCAATGTTTGACCCTGCAACTCCAAAAATAACATGTCATATCCACAAGTCTTGAGACGCAACCGCCTCCAGCATAATCGTAGGAACTCCATGATCGCCTCTAGTGAATGACTTTTCCATGCGACATTCCAACTCCAATGCATACAATCAATACTCCAAGCATTCTGGGGAAGGCATGCCTCTGCCCATGCATTTCCATCAACCGCCGACAGTCGGCTTATATCGGCTTTCTCAATTAGTATGCGCCAAAAACTTCAATCGCACCTCGGCAAAAGTGGCGCAAGAATTTGTACCCCGTTGTTTCAGTATTACGTAAATATTCGTCGTAGTGATCGGCGGGGCCACCACGTGCCAATTGTCTAATTGCATGCATGCACTTTTGCAGAGGCATGAAACATTTTTTCCCTTGTTTTAGTGACTCTCTGTTGAAAAGTATGTTGTGCGCTTCCAAGGCATTCACTATGCGAGTGAATAACTTCTTCCGCATTCGAAAACATCGTCAACATAGATTGAGGCCCCATGTATTTTCATCAAAATAATCCCTCATGAGTTGTTGGTGCTCACTCTCCTAATCCCATTGCACATATCTTCTTGTTTGACGAGTCTGTTACGACATTGCTCGGAGCAAACGTTGATGGGCACTGTCATCTTGTGTATATCATATTAGGTATACTGGAAGTTGTTTGATGATGAGAAATGCAATATCATGGCTGATATATTTATAATGGTCGAAAAAATGACCATTTGAGAATGCAATGACTATACTGGAATAAATGACCTGTAACGTCCCAAAAATTCGGATAATTTAAATATTTAAAGTTTGGAAATTCTAAGGAATAAAAACTAGAAGCTAGGAAATTATGGAAATAAATAATTTAAGAAAGGCATAAAAATTAGTTGAGAATATTGTATATTGTAATATAGTTATAATTGGTATATAGTTAGGGTATAAATTAATTTGCCTAATTGAAACTAAATAAGAAATGTTGGACTATTTTTTTATTTGATAGTATTTTGCGCCATGGTTTAGAATTAAAAGAGAAAAATATAAGGAGCCACATAAGGTCCATGTCTTAAAAATAAAAAAGATATCATTTTCTTTCTCTCATTTCCTCGTATCCATCGATGCATACACACACTAGCATAAAATATATGAAATACCACATTTAGTAAGTTAATCTACCATTTATTTTGATAAATTTATTAATTCTAAACTTATTTAAACATTTTATACTTTAATATCACTTTAAATACTCAATTCTATATTCTATCACTTTATCATAATACTCAAAGTAAATGTAGGTAGTTAATTAATCTTGGATAAAATAAAAATCATGAGAAGCCAAATATTTGAACCAATTACTCTTTAAGGAGCCATTGCATTTGCATGGCCAAATTGAGTAGTTTTGTGAATAAATTCAATTCTCTTGACTATATTTTTACTCAATTCCAAATGGAATGTTGCATCCAGAAAAGGAATAAAAATATATTTCCCTTTTGAATTCAATATGATAATCTGGATGACACAAACAGTCTCCTTATCTCAAAAACAAAAGAAAAGGGAAGGCCCTCTAATTAGAATCCGACCGTAAGTTTCTTGATGGAGACGGCGGCGGCCCTCCGAGGAGAAGGAAGCAGCCCTTCACCCGCCGGCATTGAGGGTTTCGATCGGATGATTGTGGACGTAGCGGCGGCCCTCCACCCCGACGAGAACGGGCGGCATTGTTGGCTGAGGCTTGAGCTCGATCCGGCTTCGCTGCCAAACCTATTTCTTCAAAAAGTTATTACTGGACCAACTGAAATCTTAATTAGGATTAATCATGAATAGTTATTACCAATGGCCATACTACAACCCGGTAACGTTCGATCAACTACGTAAAATATGTCGATAAATATCTAAATATTGATAAGCACTAGCAAATAACAATAACATATTAAGGGGTGTTCGGATACTTGAGATTAAATTGATTCAAAATTAATTAAGATTAAACTAGTTGGAGATTAGCCGATTGAATTGGCTAGAGATTATCTTCGATTAATTGTCATAGGAAATTTGCCAAAACTCATAAGCCAAACCTAATTATACACAACCGAACAATATTTATACAACACAATTCTGTCTAATCCACCAACTGAATGATCGATCTGGTTTCCGCCGGAGGATAGTAAATGACGGGAATTTAAAATAGGCTCAGGGATTTTACGTGGTTCGATCAGGAATGATCTACGTCCACGGCTCAAAGTGCGAGTGTTTTGTATATACTGCTGATAATACAGATATTCTATTACAGAGAGTGAGGAATCGACCCTTTTCTCAGCTAAACCATGCCCTATTTATACTATTACATCCGAGTCAACGGTCAAAAGTAGTGGCTGACACTGTAGAACTGTAGTCGATGGGACGCGGGTAGTTGTCCAGGGCATGGGCATGTTGTCGATGGGACGTGGGCAGTTGTCCAGGGCATGGGCGG
>JAYDZE010554394.1:0-13207 GCA_034509125.1 Monilaria moniliformis | reverse complement strand
TTCTCATAAATTTGGGAAATAAGGTTTTACAAATACAAAGCAGCTCAAAAGCTTGCTTTTCAGTATACACCCTAACACGGCGTCCGTCGCTATTACCGACGGATTCAGTCCGTCGATAATAGCGACGGAAGCCGTCCATCGTTAAGTTGTCGTCCAACTTCCGGTCGTTGTCGTTGGCAACAAAGATTCACCGGCGGACTACGTCTGTCGGCATTCCGTCGGTGATATTTTACCGACGGATGAGTTTGTCGGTAAATGTTTTAGTAACACGTGTATTTGTGATGCGCTGATTCCGTCAGTAATCCATTGGTGAACAGTAATACCGACAGATTTTTGGTAAGGTCCGTCGGTGAAACGCGCTTTTCCTGTAGTGTTTATGATTGAATGAGGAATCAAATTTATTTAAATGTTCCCGTTATTCTATATTTCCTTGAAAAATAGGCTCATCCCACAAGAATTATCTGAAATCTTTTAAAAAGGCAGGAGTTTTAAAATAAATTCGTCTAACCAAATAATATTCAATTAAACAAATACCAAGGGGCAACGACTTGTATATAACTTTCTCTAATTTTTTTCACTTGCTTTTGTTTATCCCCCTTTTCATTTCCCATTTTCCCACTGTATTCATTTCTCAATAATTATATTGACAAGAGTGTATTGAACAAATATAATTCTTCGTGACAAGTGAATGGAAGGGGGGGGTCTATTTCTTTATGTCGTGAATAATTGAGAATTTTGGTTTCTGCATAGCTGATACATATACAGTTTTGGAGCCACTTATTAATACTACACATTAATTTGTAAAGTCTTAAAATACATGACAGAGTATACAAATCAATTGTGGGATGTGTCCAACAACTTGGTTTCTATGAGAGCACTTACAACCGACGGGCCACAAATGGTCGAAGCCGCAACTTTTCAGGTGCCACATCAACTTTTAAAGGTCTGGCCCGGAACACTCGCAACCCACAAACCACCAATTAAGCTAGACATTAACTATTTATGGTTCCACCACTTATTTTTTATTCTCCAATTTTATATATTTATTTATATTGTGATATTTTTTAATTAAAATAAATAATTAAAATTTTGAAAATTACATAATTAAAAAATAAAAAAGAATATAATTGAAATTTTAAAATTACATTATTGAAAAGCGAAAATGTCATAATTTAAATCCAAAAAATACATAATTAAAAGCCGATTTTTTTTACAAATATCCTAATTATCGTCCAAGTTGCTCGCCATTTTTTTCGTATTGTTGCCGACGTTAAACGCTCATCCTCGACGTGTCTTTGCCAAATGCGGTGAATTACGTGTTGGTGAGTAATGCGCGATTCATTGAATCCATTTTGTCAACCACTACTTCCATAGGATCCGAATCCCCAGTTATACTGCCCGTCGTCGCCTTCCCTTCCGTCTTTCTCTTTGCCGCTTTTTGACCAATCGGACGTCTATCAATCGACCTCAAATCAGGAGTGAAGACGTCGTCGACGTCACCGCTGGCTGAGAAATGGCCAGAGACAGTCATCTTCGTTCTTTTCGGACCACTATCAACACGCCGCAAATTTTGGGGTTGTCCTTCACAATATCCCACGTATCCTAGTACTTGAAGGGCTTCCCTTCATCCTTATAAAAGGCTCCACAAGTCTCTTTTCTAAGATCCTCCATGCTATTGCCGCTCGGCCATACTTTTTTCAAGTTTTTTATGATGCCGACGATTTTGAAACGTCTTGCTACACTCGACCCCAATACTTTCAAAGATGTTGATAATCTCGCGCGAGTGCTCCTTTTGGTTTTAGCTTCGTGTTGTATGTTTCAGCGATCTTCTACTAGATAACTTTCGTCGTTTGCTGGTCGCTGATGATGGAATTTCGGAGATGTCGACGAATAGTTTTGCCACTGCCTTTGTCTCCTCGATGCCATACTTAATTCGGTCCGAAGATGCCACGAATCCTCCAATCTTTTACACCTCTTCTACTACGTCTTCTCCTGTTGGATTGCGAGAGCCCAATTTGACTTGAAATGGACCCATGTGGACTTTCAGTTTGGTTCATTTTGGCTACGAAGCTGTGGAAGCTCAATATATTGGTTGGTTCAAGGTTAAGGTTTAAACAATATATCAAGTATTGTTGGTATTGACTGGAGACTGAATGAAATTTGTGGATCCATTTTCTATTATATGATGGAAGAAAATAATTGAAAAAATATATGAAGATGAAAAGAATGAAATGAAATGTAGAGGAAAAGAGATACTTATAGAAGAGGGAACAAAAAAATAAAATAAAAAACTAAAAAACCTATACTACCGTTGGAAAGAAAATAGAAAAAGAAAATTAAAAAAATCGACAACGGCCGAATTTTCCAATTTTTTTTTTTTGAAATAAAGGCAGCGGTCGCTCATTGCCACGTTGCGCCCATTTATTGGACCGAAGGCGTGTGGTCTGTACCACCTGTCATGCCTTTGCCACGCCATGCACCTCGTAACGTGTCACGGCCCGTGACCCTGCAACGCGGCGGCTGTTCCGCGCATTGGGCCCGGCCCGAAAATTCAGTGGCGCCGAGAAAGTCCTTGGCAAATTCTCAAAAGCAAAAAAGAAAAAAAAGAAAAGAAAAGATAAATCCCTTCAAAAATAAAATAACACGAAGATAAAGGAAAAGCGATAATAGACAGATCTCATTAAATGCGACGCCCGGCGCATTAGTTAACGCCACCTAGAGATTTACCACCGCCGCTCCGCCACCCGTTTCCAACTGCATTTCCATCTGAGACAAATCTTTTTTTTTTTTTTTTTTTACCAACCACCCCATCTGTTTCTTCCTTTTCTCTTATCTTTTTTCGAATTCTTCAAAATCAAGCCAACTATTAAAAAACCAGTTTTTCTGAAAGCATCAACAAATCTATATATATAATATATGTGTAACTTTATTGAAAAACTCACTTATTGAAGAACCATAATAGCAATCCTACTCACAAACACGTAGCTCTTGTGATTGTGATTACGACTCACACAAACCAAACCCC
Organism: Monilaria moniliformis; assembly: GCA_034509125.1. Taxonomy (NCBI): domain Eukaryota; kingdom Viridiplantae; phylum Streptophyta; class Magnoliopsida; order Caryophyllales; family Aizoaceae; genus Monilaria; species Monilaria moniliformis. The sequence goes on along the minus strand of JAYDZE010554394.1, from coordinate 10,182 downwards.
TCGTGAAACGGTTCTGACTTGGGAAAGGACATCTCAGAGAGATAGGAATGCCGAATCTGCCGTTCGAGCTCGTCGAGGACATCCTCCGCCGCCTGCCGGTGAAATCGCTCAAGCGATTCCGCGCCGTCGCGAAAACGTGGTGTTGTTTGATTGACAGTGAGAATTTCATCAAGCTGCATCTCCGCCAATCGCTGGTTTCGACCTCTCACCGCAATCTGATCATCGGCGGCCTCGGCGTTTACAGCGTCGATTCGGAGGCCCTCGACAAGGCCCACGTCATCAAGCCGCCGTTCTATTACAAGAGCGTCGATGGGATCTCGAATTCCTGCAACGGAATAGTGCTTGTGATGAGCGACCCGCCTGTTCTGTGGAACATTTTCTCGAGAGAATACATGATTTTGCCCAATTGCTCGACTGAATTGCAAGCTCCGTTTGAATCTTACGGTAAGGTTGCGTATGGTTTCGGATACGATTCGGAGAGCGATGATTACAAGGTTGTTAGGGTTGCGGAATTTAGGCATAAGATAACGCATATCTGGATGGCTTCCGAGACGAAGATTTACGGTCTTAGGTCGAAATCATGGCGGAGAATTGGGGATTTCCCTTATCCGCTGCCGTTTTTGAAGGGGAATTGGCGCGTGCACGTTAACGGCGCTATGCATACTCTGGTGGAAGATCCGGATGAGATTGAAGCCGCCGTGGTGATAATGGCTTTTAATTTAAGGAGCGAGAAGCATACTCCGATAATGTTGCCGCCGGGGATCCGGATCCGAGGCGTCGATGTTAGTTTGGATGTGCTTGATGGTTGCCTCTGTGTGGTTTGCTCTAGTAGGTACAGGGTTGTGATTTGGGTGATGAAAGAGTATGGAGTGAGAGAATCTTGGGTGAAATTGCTCACAATTAGCCATCCGTTGATAGAGCGGAATGATATCGTGAAGCCATTGACGTACTCGAGGGACGGTGCTATGGTTCTGTTGAATTGCGATGATAAGAGGCTTCTTTGGTATGATTTAGCTAACAACACAGCTAAGGAGGTTGTTGTTGAAGGTTTGCCATTCGTGTTTTATGCTGAAGTTTGCGTTGAGAGCCTTGTTAAGCTTGATAATGGCGTGGCTGAGGTGAAGAAAAAGGTGCAGCGGAAGGAGAAAAAGAAGGAAAAGATCAGAAGCAAAAGGTGATGTATTTAGCTGTCTGATTATGTAGGAATATGTGTATGTATATATATGTTGGCTGTCTGATTATAAAGGAATTAATATTGACTTGGGTTTACTTGTAATGTCAAGTCAACTTTGAATAGTATTTTCTGCGGGTCACTTGCAACCAATAGAACAGCAGTGGCTTTTTTATCTATGTTCTTTAATTAACTTCACATGGTTTTTATTTGTTTGTGCAATTATTGGTTTTGGTCGAAGAAATTTTCTAGATGCAATTTCACATACAAAATTACCTTGGTTGTTGCTATCATATTTTGGGGGGGCAGCATTCTAAGGTTGGCTGATGGGAGTAAAATTTACCCTGACTTCTTGGTGAATATATTTGGCATAAATTGGTATCTCTTGCCTTGATTTCTTGAAATATCTTGCTTACTAGTTTTTTTTCTTTTTCTTAGGGATGATGATTTCTTGTCTGAGGGGTTCAAGTTGGTACTCTAACATAAAGAACACAAGTACTAGAAGAAGAGTGGTGCATCTGGGACCAAAGGTATTTGAATCACAACACATCTTGTGTTGAACAACTTGATCTCATTATGGTTCGGGTTCTTACGCTGTTTACCTATTTATGTGGAGATCAGTTCTGTAACATTTACATCGTTACAGGCTAACTAGGATCAATTCAGTAATGTCAACTTGATGCTAGTAGTTTCTAGTTGCTCTTTTCGTGGGTCCTGCTATCCTCCTGGCAACAGTGTCAATGCGAGGGACAGCTCTGTACATAGAGCTAAGTATTTTGTCTTCTTGTGGAGAGGAAAATTCAAGCTTATATTTTTTGGTCTTTGCAAGTATGCCCTACCTGAAGTATATACAAATATATACATATTTGGTTTAATAAGTTTATTTATAAATCATGCTATTGAGCCCCAAAAGTTCTTGTGTTTCTGTGAAAAAGAAATTGTTTTCTAGTTCATCTCTAAAACAATATCAAACATATACATCACATTTATTGATGCATTAATTCTTAATAGTTTACCCAAATTAGTCTGGGGAAATTTCTCTCGAAATGTAAGCTGAAGTGTTTGTCGAGTATGGACACTCTGATTTGTATTAGTCAACCTACTTCCGTATCGTGTCGGTTTAACCTGTATTCTGTAGTTGGAATTTACATAAACAACCTTCTTGTGAGTGCTAATATTTGTGGTTGAACCTGAAAATTCTTATTCACTAAATACGCTTTAAAGCAATCCTAAGGAAATGAATGTCTAGATGTGATCGTTTATTCTAAAAGTTAAATGGAGTCCGGTCTTTGCTTATCCTTTTCTGTAAGGTGAACAATGGGATAAAAAATTATTAGACGACGCGATTACTCCTAATTTACTATCCATTAAGTAGTGCCACCTCCATCTGCATTTCACTCACCCTAAACCTTCTTGCATTTTCTTTGCAATTTTGTGCATTACATCACATGGTTCATTTTTGTTGCTTAAAAAACTTGGTTGTTTTTTCCGCCTTCTGGAAGCAATTGTAGCTATTTTTGGTACTCTGTATAGGTCAAATGTAACAACAATGAATTATTAATGAGAGGAGGATCCATTGGTGAAGCAAATTATTGTTACTGGTGTTTATACTAGGTAAACAAGGAAACTATTGTTGGATAAGCAATCTTGAGTTTGGAACTATATTATATACCTAATAAAATTATTTAAATATTTATCAGACTGATATCCTCTGCATTACCATACGTATTAGTCTTACTTTTTCAATTTATTGTGTAATAAGTGGACTAATACTTTTTCATTTTATTGTGTAATAAGTTCTTTGGTAACATGCGATGAAAGTTGAGAAACATGTCATGGAGGTTGATTTACTGTTATCTTCATCTACATCAAAATTTCCATCTCAAATTTCTTTGATATCTGCCTTACTTGTGCATCAGCGTTAGTTTTGGTATTCTTCCCAGCTTGATAGCGTGCCTTGTAGTTTGCCAATGGCGTGCGAATTGGAATTCTTTGGTTTATCGTTCACTAAGCCGGCAAATTTTTGAAATGATGAGTTACATATTTTAATTATGATTGGAATTCTTTGGTTTATCGTTCACTAAGCCGGCAAATTTTTGAAATGATGAGTTACATAATTTAATTATCGATACTCATAATCACTCACTTCTTCGGGAGAAAGGTTTGGAATATGTGGATGCATTGTCAAAACTTGGCAACTTTAATTTCTTATTACATATAGCCGTGGTATCTATTGCATAATGTTCAGACCAATGAATGTGAAGTTGAGAGGAACTATTTGTCTTAGAAAACCTGATTGACATGAAATTTCCAAAGAAGAAGAGAGAGCTTGATAACTTTCAAGTGTTCACATGAGAATATGAATGTTTTCGTTTCTGCTGGTTGTGACTGTAAACCTTACATCTGTTGGTTGGGTTTAGGAGGATCTGCAGCCCCCTTATATCTAACAATCATTTATTTATTGCAATTTTCTGGCGGTGATATCTTCTCTATCACCAGATCTTCAGAATTGTTTGTATGAAATTCAGATGTTCTGGTTGCAGGAAGCTGACAGCTTGGGTGAAGAAGAATAACAGGAAAAAGCTCACTCAATTCTTCTGTCAAACTCTTATGTCCATGGTTCCTCCAAGGCTGCTATTCTGGTAGAGCTGTTTATATAGCATATCAACAAGCGACCATGAATTATCTTATGGAGAAGGATTTAGTGGACACAGGTCACCTTTTGCTGTTGGAAAAGTCGAAAAAGTAATGCAGCCAATGACAGTCCCAGTCATCTACTTCTTCGTAGGAGGTTGCAACACAAGCCAAAGAGCCTGATTTACCCGGACGGCCGCACCCACCATTTTCTTCTGAGTTCTCTTTTTGTGAGTGCTCAAGTTTCAGCCCACACTATAAACTAGTCTATATCTAAGTTTTGTCTAATATTACAAAAAATTATACCCGTGAGTGGCTTTGAACCGGCCTGTGTTTGGTACTGTATTGACTTTGATGAGTTTGCTTTCGAGCTTTCTATCCATGGTATATATCAGTGTGGCGCTTTGTGACCATAGTATGATAAAACAGATGGTATCTTGGCAACCAAACGCATGACTACATACTTGGCCCAAGCTAATATTGGGCCAATAGGCCAAACCGAACGGGGCCGAGGAATACAATTAGCTGAAATTTCAATTTCAGATTGCATATATAGACTGCCAATCCTATGCACTTTTGAGTGCTAAAAACAAAGATAAATATTGGATTGTCAGATTGTGTATGAACAAGACTACGTAATTAACGTGTTCAATCAATAATAAAATTAAACAAGAGATAAAATGCTGTTTATGACCACAAACAACCTCATAAATTTCACAGAAATGGACAAGAAACATCACTGGGCCCAACGAGTCGATGATTCTTAACAAACTCTATGAACGCAAGGGACTCCTTGCAGCTCTTAAGATCCGATTTCGCCCTCAAAAACGGCGGAAAAAACAGCCAAAAACTGGTGTAAATCACATACCCCAACGTTAACATCCCCGAAACAATCCTAGGTAGCCTGAATCTCCCCTCACACAGTTTCTTAACAACTATCTCGAGAGACACAGATGTCCCATGTAGTAGAAAGAAGCCAATGATCTCTCCAGTAGGCCTCAATCTCCCAATGTTGTAGAAAATCAGCTCATGCATAAGCCCGGAGACCAAAAAAGTAGCCAAAACCGCAGGGATTGCGGCCCATTTTCTCGGTCCGAACCGAGCCGAGACCGACCTCACGGGCCGGTAAACCGTGGGGTGTAAAATGTTGGACACCATCAAATTCCACCTCCTCCCCCAGAAATCTTGAAGCGAGGTAGCAAGGTAAGGCTCGTTGAATTGAGGCTCGAGGTCGACTCCAAGCAAGGCTTTTACGACGGTGGCAAAGAGGGAGAGGATCATCTCTAGCATGAGATACATGTGCAGGGAATAGCATAGCAAGATGATGTGGGGATGGACGCGTGTTTTGTAGGCGTAGATGCGTATGAGAAGGGCTAAGATTGTTATTTTTGTGAGGTGGTTTAGGGGTGATTTGTGGGGTTTCTTGGGTGCGATTTCTTGAGATGGTTGTTGGATTTTGATGGGGAAGCAAGCTAAGAGGATGAAATGAGATAGGGGGATTGGGGGGTGGGTTGATAGGGGGCCTTGGTTGAAGGTGAAGAGGAGGAGTTTGAAGGTTGCGAGCCATGAGATGAAGAAGGAAGTGATGCCGGCGAAGTGTATGGAGGTGAAGTTGAGAGGGAGAAGAAGAAAGAGGCATATTGTTGGGGAGATTGCAATGATTCTTGGAGTTCCGGTGGGGAAGATTTTGGCTACTTTGTGGGTGTAGCATAGGGAGGCAACAACGATGCTCCAAACTAGAATCAAGTTGTTGATTTCGCCTTCCATACTCTCCCTCTCTCTCTCTCTCCCTCTCTCCCTCCCCCTTCTCTCTCTCTTTCTTGTATACTGTATCTATAATCTCCTCCACTTATAAATGGCAGAGTTAAATCTTCTTTTGAATTCCCAACTTACAATTTATCATCAAAATTTTCCGATTTTACTAAAAAATTGATCTAAGTTCACGTAACTAATCTGACGATATAGTAAGCTCGTCCGATTGTTAGGTATATTAATTAAAGTGATATTTTTAGGGTTAATCATGTAAATTTTTTATACACACCAAAGAATCTGGCCAGTTACGCCAATTCAATGTTCTATCGCCGAATTATGTGAGGGGGGATATGAATCAATATTTTTAATAGAAAATATAAATTAGATTTTTTTTTTGTTTTTGAAAACCATTAATAATAATAAACACAAAATAAATCGATTTGTCCTTTTGCAGCGATTTTCGTGCATCACTAAATTTGACCTCCTTCAAGACTTTATCTCTCAAGTAGTTGTGTCTATAATGCTCTCCACTTATTTATGACTCATATGTCTTTTTGCAGCGATTTTTGTGCATCACTAGATATTATTCTTATTACCTTTTATCTACCATCGTTTTGCAAATAATGACGATTGACATGTGTGAGTGCATTTTAAACGGTGTAGCACAGCACCTTCACACCACAGCGGTGACTTCTCACTATGGTGAGATATATATGAAATATAAATAGACTAGATTAAGATATCTATTAAAAATAATTTTAATTAATTAATAGTTGAATTTATTAATTAATTAAAATAGATAAAATATGATAAGTTTATAGACTCAGTGCCTGTTGGTGCTATTATATATATTTCTCTATTGTATAAAAATAAGATACAGAAATCAATTAAGGTAATTTCAGAAAAGAGAGAACGTGAGGAAACCAATTCTTTTGTCAGTTATAATACGAGAAGTTCAATACAAATTTCCTAGCTTTCTGTATTGAACTGTTGTGCCTGGAATTGTTCCTGCATCGGATCAAAAGTGCACGTGGATACATATAGTCGTGAATTCAGCTGCAGATTCCGATCAACGGCTCGAAAGATTGCACAGCAAGTAAGTCATTCTAACTGTTGTGAGTTATATGCCCAACACATGAATTAAGTTATGAATCTAGACCTATAATTCTTGTTTGTTGTTTTCCGCTGCGTAATCATTAGATGATGACAAGAATTTCTAACAGTGGTATTTGAGCCCGGGGCTCGATTCATTATTAATTTCCTGTGCTAATTATTTGTGGAATAATTTTAGAAATTAAAATTTTGTAATTGGTATTTGAAAATCGAAATTGGATTTCGAAATTGAATTTTGAAATCGAGTTTTGGAAAATCGAAATTGGATTTCGAAATACCAAATTGACGTTCAATTTTCAATCGCCGGAAAGAGGGCGGTGGCTGCCTAAATTCCGGCGACCGTAATGAAGCCATTCACGTCGGAATCTTGGCTGGAGGGGACGGTAGGCGCGACGGACGAGAACAATCGCATTTGTAGCGGCTGTTTCTCCAAGCTTCGTCATCGCCATTATTCCTTCATCGGGGCTGCCTTAGAGGCGACGAGCGGCTAAACCAGTTGGCGGGCGAAGGCAGGATCGACGGGAGCGAGGCTCAGCCGCCGGAGCGGCGCGAGTCCGTTGCTATTTCCCTCGCAAATTAGCCGCCTTTTCATTCGGCCTTCACCGGATTCACGTCGATTTCTGAGCGAATCGACGGCGGCTCGTGGTGGTGGTCGACAACACGACACTGGCGTCGTGCTGGCGGTAGCAGCGTTTCTGCGTCAGAAGAAACCCTAACCCAATTTCACGGGTTCCGAGTCGGTCTCGCGGGTCGCGGGTCATTGGTCGGGCTTGCGGTTGGAGCATGGTTGATGCAAAAAAAGGGTCGTGGCGCTAGGCTTCTGCTGATAGGCTGTAAGCAGCTAGGTTGCTACTCTTTCTCAGTTGGGCTGATGCTGTTGCTGCACTTCTTTTTGGCTGAGCCGAAAATAATTTATTTGGACAGCCCATTTATCAGCTGTTACATAATTTTTTTTTAATTAATTTTGACTTAGTAATATAATTCTCAATTAAATAAATTAATTTATTAATTAGATTAATAAATTTAATTTAATATTATTATTTTAGAATAATAATATTAAATGTCTTTAATGTTAATTTAGAATTAATATAAAATAAAATTTATATTAATTTAGAATTAATATAAATTTAATAAAATCCACATTTAATTAAAGGATAAAATATTAATTTGATTAAGTATTTTATTCGTTGAGCGTTTATTTATTTTCTTATGTAATATAGACTTGAACGTTTTCTTATTTGAGCGTTATTCGCAGAGGCTGCGGTAATATATACTTGGATCTTGGACCGCTAAAATTCATATTTGATATAAATTCGTATTTTATGTTTGGAGGATAAGATACGTTAAAATTAGTGGGAGATAATCAAGGCATTAAACCCTTATTTGATTGGTGTTACGAATGTGATCTTGGTTTACTTTTCTAATTTGCTTTTTCGTTATTTTCTGTTCTGCTTGAAATGTCAAATTTGGTTTTAAATGTTTGATGGAAATAAACAAGTTGACTGGGTCAAACTTTGCAGATTGGCTATGTAGCTTGTGTTTGGTGCTAAAGCTTGACAAAGTTGAGTATGTCTTGGACACACCAATCGGTGTCATTCCCGACAAAGGAGTCGCTTGAGTATGCTTCGTTTGACAAAGAAGCTCACGCGAAACACGTCGAGAATGCCACATCGGCTCAATGTATCATGTTGGCGTCTATGAGTCATGAACTGCAAAGACAACATGAACACATGATTCCATATGTGATGTTCAAACACTTGAAGAGTTTGTATGCTTCGCAAACTCAAACAATGGAGTATGAGATACTCCAAGATCTTTTCAAGTGTAAGCTGCATGATGGAGGCTGGGTTTCTGAGCATGTGCTGAAAATGATAGGTTTGATTGAGAGGTTAACATCGATTGGAACGATGCTTCCCGCTAATGTCTCAACAAACCTGATTCTGCAGTCCCTTCCTAGTTGTTTTGAGAATTTCATAGTGAACTTCAATATGAACAACACAAAGGTGGGACTGCCAGAATTGCACAACATGCTGAAAACCTATCAAACTTCCACTTCCAAAGACAAATCTATGCTTATGGTGGGCACTTCTGCATATTCTTCCAAATGAAAGAACAAGCAGAAGAAGAAAACATCAAAAGATGTTGTTGTAAAGCCTAAAAAGGGAGGGGCTAAAAAGAAGTCGGTACTATCAAAGGATGAGTACATTTTCTATCACGAGAAGGGGGACTGGAAGAGAGACTGCCCAAAATTCAAAGCACAAGGTGCATTGAGTGAGAGCTTAGGTATGTTTGTCATTGAGATAAATATGTCTGTAAACAACTCACAATCCTCCGTATTAGATACCGCTTGTGGCTCACACATTTGCAATAATGTGCATGGTCTAGGTTTACATAATTGTTATTTCATTCATGTTATTTCCAAGAATATTATTTCCATTCCAATGTTAGACATTGAAGATTTTTCTTTCTATTTTGCAAACATCAGTTGCTCGTTTTATCTTAATTGAGTGTCTTATGGAAATACCTCTCGTATAAATGGATTATACATTAAAAATTAAATTTAGTTTATACATTAAAAATTAAATTTATATATTATTAAATTAAGTTAATGACTATAAGATATTTCTTATTTATTGTGGTATCAAGACAGTCGATGTGAGAGGCACAAGTAGCATACTAGCATATTTGTATTACATGGATGGAACAAAATGTGAGTATTTAGATCTCAAAAACCAACTAATTTAAGCGCTGTTTGAATTTTTATAATCTCAAATACAAATTTCTGGGAAATTCGACTGCATGAATGCTAAATTTCAAAACAATACTTATAGACTTATACGCACCAACGTTCAAGTGACGCGTAGATTCATTATCTTTAATACCCTATTTAATTGAAAAGTTTCTTGTTGCAAAATGAAATTAAATCGTCGTCATCTACAAAAATAAAAATATAAGAAGGTTTTCAAATAACCGGCCAAAGTAATTTGCACACGCTACAAATTAATCTCGTTTACTTTAATCTTCTCATTTTTAATTTATGTATGAGTTCTGCTCTTTAACCTCGACTTTTAATGATATTTTAAATATACTTATCATATTAGTAATTTTTCTTAACATACTTTTAAATTTTTTAATAATTTATGTGGAGTCTAGTGCCCCTTTAACATTCGCCCCTGACTGCAAGAGTAGGTCTGCATTAAGTTGGGATTTGATGCCGATCTTCTTCTTTTCCTTATATTTTTATAGATTGATTGATTTATTTATTTGTCATTGATAGGTTATAATTCATATCTTTAACATCAGTTAAACATATGGATTCCTTAAAATAAATAAAAAAAACATCAGTTATTAGATTCCTTAATACTACTCTTTATTGGAGATTCCTATGTCGGCGAATTTAATAATGATTACTAATACAAATTAATTCATTGATGGGATCGATCACTTAAAATTTGAAAGTTTGCACCATAATAAGTCACCATGTTTGATTTGCTTTTCATGATTTATATCTT
>JAYDZE010554383.1:0-13213 GCA_034509125.1 Monilaria moniliformis | reverse complement strand
CAGAGAATGATAGTTCTTAGGGTTATTAATACATAAGCAGCTCATAAAGCATGCTTTCTAGTATACAACCCCAACAAGATTGACAGTCCGAGAGAGAAAAAGAGCCGTTACAGTGCAGTCTATAAATACCTGCGCCTAAATTCAAACAGAACTTTCATCTTATTTCAAACTCTCTCAGCCATTTCTCTCTGCAATCAAACAACAACAAAACAGAAAAAAATCTCAACATCATCTACTGTTCCAATGGACCTGAATGTGACGCCCGCGACCGACAAGAAGAGAAAGAACACCGAAGAAGAGAATGCCGACCCGAGAGCTTCCATCGATAGCTTCATCTGCTCCTGCCACGTCAGAATCATCAAAGAGATGACACAAGAAGATGAAGAGGCAGGAGACAGAAGAAACGGCCATGCTAATGGTTACCTTGGACTTCGGAACAATGACGGGCGAAACAGAGCCAGTCGGGGCGATGGATCTCAGCCTGGTAGTCCGAGCCGAACCAGAGCCGGCGAATGTGGAACCAGAAGAAATGATGGCCATCGAAGCGCCGGGGACCAGCCAAAGGTTGCTTGAGAAGAAGGGCAAGGAGCCGCTTATGATTGAGAACAAGCGGAACACTCACCTGCTGAGGAAGGACAGTCAAGTAGCCCAGACTCGACGTACCAAGCCGAAACTGAGGGGCCTTCCGAGACCGAATCCTGCACCAATTCTCCTCCGCCCCGAAGCTGGACAAATCGCCAGGACAGAATAGAGATGACCGAGGAGCTGATTGCCCAGATCAAGGCTAGTCTACACGCGACTATCGCGAGCAAGGTAACAGCCCGATTTGGTAAAGAATATTGGGCCGGACAAACTCTCAATTTAAACGCTTTGGAAATCCTAAACTGCCAGCATGAATTCTGTGAATACTTTGATAGAATAGGTTTTAATTGGTTGCTTAATTTGCCCAGTTCGCATGTACCTAGGATTCTGGTAGACGAATTTTTCAACTCTTTCGACTTTGTGCCTACATGTGATTTAGAAGAGCCTTGTATTACCTTTAAACCCTTTGGTAGATGGCATGAAATATCTTTGTTGCAATGGAATGTTAGGTTAGGCATAGTTGCTTTTAGCGAAGCATGTGAATTTGACTTTCAAAATGCCCAACGTGCCATACCTAACCGCTATACCATGCCATTCGACCAACAAGTCGCATGCAGTGCGCAAACGCACCAATCGGCTGGGCAGTTTAAGCCCACACAATCTAGGGCCACTTACTTTCTGAACCCAGTGCTACGTATCTGTCAAACCTTTCTTGCATAAAACTTGCTAGGGCAGACTACAAGCTTTAGCAAAGTTTCAGTAGCAGAATTATATTTTACATGGTGTATGCATGAAGGCATTAGGGTTGACCTAGGGTTTTGGTTGGCCGACCAGATTAAGCTCATTAGTTCCCATGCTACACGAAACATTACCCTCTGTCATGTGTTGGGAGCCTACCTTGATAGGATGTATGAGCTTGTGTTGCCCGAAAGGCTTGTGTCAGATATGTGCCCACCACCTGCGAAATTTGACCTGTTCTTTTTGCGAGGTGCTTTGATCGTGCACATTCGGGAGGGAGTGCCGCACTTCTATACACCTGGAGAAGCAGCCCTCGCCGAAGCCGCACCAAAGAGAGCAATTGAGCATGAGGCACAATCTGCCCAACCTAAAGGTGCCGAAGAAGATCAAGTTTCAGAAAGGCTCAAGGCAATGGAGAGACAAATATCGAAGCAAAAGAAGCAACTCAAGAAAGTTGAAGTCGAGTTGAAGGGGATGAAGGACGAGTTCAAAAACCTGACGGCAACCCTCATCCAGTTCCTACAAAAAGCTGATGAGAAATCCCAACCACCTCCCGAAGAACCACACCCAAGTAGCCCAGAACGACGGATAACAGTGCCAGCAGAAACAAGTAAGGAGCCGACGGCCAAGGCAAGCACGTCACGAGGCGGATCGCGAACGCGATCCAGTCAGCAAACACGGTTAACAGTAAATAACTTTTCCTCATTTTTCTTTTCTTTTATTTTGTGTTTCTTTGTTCTTCTCCTCTTTTCTTTCTCTTTTCTGTATTTCGTGTCTTACCTATTTCACTTGGTCAATCGAGCAAGTGTGAGGAGGTTGTTTGCGTTTTGAGTTCGTCTTTTATTTTTCTTCTTTCACATAGCATGTTCAAGTAGGGCAGGTTATAGGTCACCACTCTTAGGCTAATTAGAATAACTTGAGGCTGAAGGACCCAAACTGCCCAGATTACTCACATATTGTAAGAATTGAGCCTTAAGCGGGGCAGCCCCCGCATTTTTCCTTTCGAGTGATAAAGTGAAAATGACGCATATTTAAGAATATTCCAAGGATGGTAGGCAAATGATAGAGGCATAGGGAATAACCCATTGGGCCTTACTTCTTTCGAACCATTACCCAATGTTACCCACTAGTTGCCCAGTTTGAGCCTGATTTATATTTTCTTCATTCAAAAGAATATAAGCTCAACAGTCAGAAAGTTCAAAAGAAACCCCGCAAGTAGGGCGAGTTGAGACACTTAGAGGCAGATTGAATTGAAAGAGAAAATCCAAACAGTTAGAGTGCAAAAAAATTCGGGACAATGCCTACTCCCATGAAATAAAAAAGAAAAAAACACCAAGAACAGAACCTGATGCCTTCAATTAGGGCATTTTGAGCCAACTCGAATTCTTCGGAAAATGACTGTTTAACTTAGAACAATAGGGCCAAACCTTGCTTATCACAAGCCCATTACAACCTAAGTTAAAGACCTTTAGATGCCAGTCGACCGCGGAATATTCCCAAAACATGCGATCCAAGAACACTCAAGGAGAGAATCACCCTTTGAGCATAGTGAGAGAGTGAACCATTAGGGCAGTTTGACTCTTAACTCAATGTTTTTATTAGCCTAGACCTGTAAACTGCCCAAGTTAAATGTATGTTATGTCTTGTTTTTTTTCTCTCTTTCTTTTTGTTGTCTTATTCCGAGTCTGTGTATTCTAGTAAATTCTTCTTCTCTTCTCTTCCCTTTTCTTTTCTTTCATCCTTGAGTCGGGGAAAATTTATTTATAGGGCGTTATTTGACCTACCTTAGAGTCGACTCATGCTTGAGGGCAAGAATGCCTTAAGTGTGAGGAGGTTTGATCAGCCCAAATAACGACCCTCGTTTATTTGTCTAATTCGCTTGGTTTGTGCAAGGGATACTACCTTTTTGGCAGCCTGATGAAGTTTCTGCACAATCAAGTTGGGCGAGTTGGCAGAGCAAGGAAGGATGAACAAAGATGAACGAGAGCAAGGACACAACACCAAGTAGCCCAGTTGGGCAGTGCAACTACCCAGAGTAGACAAGAATATACCCGAGGACTGAAGCCTCAGCGGAACAATGGTGGGGTGCGAAGCACCAGAATCTTGCCCCCACCTAACAAGATCTATAAAAGGCGAAGAAAATGGATGTCGATGTCTGATTTTGGTTGAAGAAGTGACGCTCTCCGATCAACTTCCACTTTACCGTTTTTCCTTAGTTTGCTTGTTTAATTCCGGTAGTTAGTGATCCTTAGCTAGATTTAGTTAATTTGCCTTCTAATTTCTTGCTTACGTTGAAGTGCTTTGTATCAAACAAGTTCCATTTCCAGTTAATCTAAGTTCTGTTTTTTTAAAAGCTCGAGTTCTCTTTACATTTCTCGCCTAGTTAAACATTGCTAAGCTCGTGGGTGCAAGGTGACATTGTAGCCGAGTTCTTATTGATTTTCATCGCTTTCTTTACTGCTTTCAGTAGTTAAGCTCTGTTTTCTTGCGGCTAAGTGCGCGGAAGTATGGTGACAATGCTGCCGAGTATTTAGTTCGTCTATCGCTTAAGTGTTAGCAAAGGTCTTGCTAGTTTACGGACGCACGGTGACAGTGTGCGCTCGGGACTTGGCTTTCCGAGTAGTTTAGCCTTTAGTTCTCTTTTTCCGGTAGTGAGGTTCGCGAGTACCTGGTGACAGCGTGATCGAGTCCTGAGCTCCTTTAGCCATTTCGTGCTTATTTCCGTTCCTGAGGTCGAGTTCGAGGCGTGTGGTGACAACACGACCTGGTTCTTGATTTAGCTTGGTTTATAGTTGTTTAGTGTTTTCTAGTTGTTATTTTGTGCTCTGTTTTCTTGAAGTCCGCACGTTTGTGTAGGGCAGTTTGTAGGTAGATTGTCTGTTTTCAGTGTTAGTTTGTAGAGTCCGCGTCCGCCGGTACGAAATCTGGTTAACTTCACCATCTTCGTCCTACATCCATGGGAATGAGGAGCACGAAGGGGACTTGTATTGCTTTTAGTTAGTTACAGATTTTGTCAACTGCTGCAGGTAGTGCAGTTCAGTAGGGTACAATCAGGAGGTAATTAGTACCTATCCTTGGGACCACTTCCCCTTTTTGCCACCTGTTTTCCTTTTTCCAGCGCAAACTTTTTCGTACTTTTTTTTGCAGTTTAACTAATTCTTTTCCAGTGTTCAGTCCTTTAAGTTTAGTAGTAGCTTTCATTTAAACCTAGTTATCGCTCTTTTAATTTCTGGACCACCTTCGGCTAGGGCAGTTCATACCTAGCCAGTTTAGTAGTTTAGTTTTCATTTCAGAGTTTAGCCGTACCAAGTCCTGGTAATTATCTTAGCTATTTTCTTTCCGTCCTTTTCATAAACACACCCCATAAGGCGTGGCTGCACAACCGAACCCCGAAAAACCCCCTTCAATCTGGGCGAATATCCACTCTCCCTATGGGATCGACCTCCGGACTTCCACTTGCTAGTCTATAGTATTTGGGGTGTAAGGAGAAAATATAAATATATTTGATTCGGGCTAATCACACCTACCATCCAACGACGGGTGCACAAAAGTCCTGTGTCAAAATGGCACCGTTGCCGGGGAGATGGCAATGTTCCATGGTTGAAGAGTTTTTCTTGTAAATTCTTAAGTAACTTAATTTTCTTTTCTTTTTTCTTTACAGTGTATGACGCGGTCTTCACACTCGAAGCTAGTATTCGATCCAGAAATCGACCGTACAGAGAAGAGGCTCAAGAGATTGAAGGACGCGCAGAGTAGGGGGGCATTCAAGTAGCCCTACCTGACGAGTCCAAGTCAGAAGATGAAATTTTTGTTGAAGTTTGCACACCTTGTATTCAACCCACTAAATTAATGGCTGATAGAGAAGATGATCCACGTTTGGGAGACCTGGCATGTCATGTCACTGATGACCTGCCTACACCCATCAAACTGCCTGACGGGATAACACCGATAGAAATTGAACTGGCACTCCTCAATATCTTGCCCAAGTTTTACGGTAAGAAGAACGAGGAGCCGTATAACTTCCTCACGGAATTTATAAAAATGTGCCGCATCCAGAAAAGACCCGGTGGAGTAAGGGAGGAGCAATTTCGACTGGCGGTGTTACCATTCACGTTGTCGGGCAAAGACGACACATGGTTCGTGAGCCTTCCACCAGACTCCGTGGAGACATGGCCAGACATGAAGAGACTGGTTTCAGAATATTTTTTACCAGCCACGAAGACCAATGCACTGAAGAAGAAAATCACTGGAGCCCAGCAAGGATACGACGAACCTTTTAACGCATATTGGTCTCGTTTCAAAAGGTTGGTTGATAGTTTCCCGAATCACAAGTTGTCGGTGGGAGACTTGCTCCAATACTTCTATCAGGGGATGACAGCTGAGACAAAGAATCTAGTAAACTCTTCGAGCGGTGGAGGATTTACAATTAGAAGGGTGGCGAAGCAAGGAAGATGATTCAAACTTTAGTAGAAGCCACGCGAGAGTATGAAGAACCCAGCGTGAGGGTCTTGCGTAGGGAAGTTAACGCGAGCACCGGCAAGCAAGAGCTTGAGGAGAAACTTGAAGGCAAAATTGAAAAGCTGGAGAAGATGCTAGGTACAGTGTTGGAAAAGGTAGGAAAGAGCCCAACTTACGAAGAAGCATACGGAGTCTGCGGAAGGACAGACCACACCTCAATGTATTGCAAGACGGAAGAGGATCGAACTGCCCAGCTCAACACCATAGGCAATTGGCAAACTCATGCCAAGAAGCGAGACCCGTTCGCGCCCACATACAACCCAGGTTGGAGAGACCACCCAAACTTCCGATGGCGTGAACCCAACCAAGACCAACAAGTAAATCAGCAAAACCCCCAACAAAATAACCCTCCTCAAGGCCTAAACAACCAAAATGCTAAGTAAAATCAGTACCCCTATTGACCCAACAACCCTAGAAATTTCCAACCCAATGTTCAGGCTAACCAGAACATGATGGCGGAATTAATCCAAGCCCAACACTTTGTTCGAAACAACTTGCAGTCCAACAATGATGATGTACACAAAATACAAGATGTCCAAAAGCAGCAAAAGGCAATCCTAGACTTTCTAACTAGGCAGATGACCTAGTTGGCGGTAGCCATGAATGAAATGAGGGGGCATGAAGGAAGAATACCGGCCCAAGTTTAGCGTCCCAACAAGGAGAATGTTAACAAGATTGCTATCCACGCAAGGGGAGAACCTGACGAGGAAGAAACAAAGGAGCCCTTGGGAGCCGGAGAAGAATTAAAGAAAGGCACCACCAAACTGCCCGAGTTAGTGGTGGATGAAAAGGAGAAAAATCCAGAGAAGGCCAAGTTGCAGCACACCGCACCTTATCTAGGCAGATTGAACCTAGGAGGAAGCAAAGAGCAGCCGGTGGACTACATGTCCATCCTCAGCAAGTTGGAAGTCAATATCCAACTTCTGCAAGCCCTGCAAATTCCCCCGTTGGGAAAATTTGTGAAGGATTTCATCGCGGGCAAGGCAAAAGGGGATATGTTTATTGAAAATGCCATGTGTGATTTAGGAGCTTCCATAAATGTTATGCCTCTATCCATTTACCAAAATTTGAAGGTTGTTGAACTAGTAGAGACTAGAGTGGTAATTCAACTAGCGGATAGGACATGCATCTGCCCAAAAGGAATGATAGAAAATGTCCTAGTTAGGGTGAATGAGTTCCTATACCCAGCTGACTTCTATGTGATTAAAATGAGCGAGTCATCCTCATCTAGTGATTCTATTCGAGTCCTTCTAGGAAGACCTTTCCTTAGGACAGCTAAAACGGTTATAAACGTCTATGATGGCACGATCTGCTTAGATTATCATGGAGAGAAGTTCACATTCAATATTGATAAGGCTATGCAAAATCCACTGGACATAGAAAATGCCCAGTTTGTTGATGTGATTGACCCCATCGTCCAAGGATATCTTGAGACGGAGCTTTTGCAGGTAAAAAAGATGAACATGAGGGGTTTCCAATCCATTCCAAACTGGAAGACAGGAACAGATTCTTGCAAATCAAAGGATTGAGGATGAAGAAATCCAGACACAGATTCTCCAACTGTACTCTGTGGCGCAGCCAGATTGCGAAAGCGGGTTCAAGTTGCCCAGTTTGAAGGAAGGAGATCCACTCGAGAAACTGACCAGCAAGTCTGACCGCACAGAATTGAAGCCTTTGCCCAAGGACCTGAAATATGCCTATCTAGGGGAGATGGAATCACTCCTAGTAATCATAAACAGCAATTTGGATCAGGAGCAAGAAGCCCAACTGATCAAGGTCTTGCGAAGTCATAAGAAGGCTCTCGGGTGGAAATTGGCCGACTTAGTGGGGATAAGTCCAGACATATGTATGCACTACATCCATCTCGAGGACGAAGCCAAGCCGACCAGGGATCCCCAAAGGAAGCTAAATCCCAACATGCGAGAAGCGGTGTTGAAAGAGGTGCTCAAGCTGCTTGACATGGGTATAATCTACCCAATTTCCGACAGTAATTGGGTAAGCCCCATGCACATGGTACCAAAGAAGTCTGGAATCCAGGTGGTCACAAATGAGAAAAATGAGATGGTTCCAACTAGGCTAGTTACTAGTTGGCGGATGTGTATTCACTACTGAAAACTGAATGCGGCCACCAGGAAGGATCATTTCCCGTTACCTTTCATCGATCAGATGCTCGAAACGCTTGCGGGCAAGAAATATTTTTGTTTCCTCGACGGGTATAGCGGCTACTTCCAGATTTTCATTAACCTAGATGACCAGGAGAAAACGACGTTCACGTGCCCGTTCGGAACTTACGCCTACCGAAGGATGCCATTTGGGCTATGCGACGCCCCGGGTACTTTCCAGCGGTGCATGCTGAGCATCTTTTCTGACTTAATCGAGGAATGCATGGAAGTATTTATGGACGACTTCACCGTCTACGGAGAGTCATTTGAGAGATGCCTCGAGCACCTTCACTCGGTGTTGGCTAGATGCGAGAAAATGAATTTGGTACTCAACTACGAAAAATGCCATTTTATGGTTTGTGAAGGAATAGTGCTCAGTCACTTGGTGTCCAAAGAAGGGATTCGTATGGACAAGGCAAAAGTGGATATCATTGCCAAACTGCCCTACCCAACCAACCAGCGGGAAATTAGGGGATGCCTTGGCCATGCAGGATTTCACCGAAGGTTCATAAAAGATTTCGCCAAGATTGCACATCCTCTCGCCCATTTGCTTCAACATGATGTACCATTCCAGTTTGATGAAGAGTGTAAGAAGGCCTACAACACATTGAAGGACAAACTGACCAGTTCGCCCGGGATGCAAGGGCCGAACTGGGTTCACCCATTTGAAGTTAGATGCGACGCAAGCGACTACGCTGTGGGCGCCGTCCTAGGACAAATGATTGGGAAGGAGAGCCATGCTATTCAATGTGCTTCCCGCACATTGAACCCAGCCCAGAGAAATTATGATACTACGGAGAAGGAACTGCTAGCGGTGGTCTTCGCCTTTGAGAAATTTAGGTCCTACCTGCTTGGATCAAAGGTGGTCGTCTATACAGACCATGCAGCGTTGAAATACCTGTTTGGAAGAAGAAATACAAACCAAGACTCATACGGTGGATCCTTCTATTGCAAGAATTTGATGTCAATATCCGCGAAAAAAAGGGAGCGGAGAACAATGTAGCTGACCATCTAAGCCGCTTGCAAGTTGCCCAATAGAAAGGTGCTATCACTGAGACCTTTCCAGAATAGCACTTATATGCCTTAGAAGAACAAGAAGGAAGGAAGGATATTCCTAAGGAGCCGTGGTTCGCTGACTTAGCGAACTACCTTCAAACTGGCAAGATGCCGCCAGTGGAGATCCTCAACAAATCGGGCAGATTGAAACTTAAAAGCGAGAGCAAGCACTATATTTGGGACTCACCTTACCTGTGGAAGGTCGGGATCGATCAAATCATACGAAGATGCGTCCCTGAAGAGGATCATGAAGATATATTGAAGCATTGCCACACATACGCTTGTGGAGGCCATTTCGGTGAAAGGAAGACACCGCGAAAGATTTTGGATAGTGGCTTTTATTGGCCCAGTTTACACCGAGACGCCTACCTCTATTGTAAGCAGTATGAGCGTTGCCAGTTTATGGGAGGCATATCCAGAAGGGATGAGATGCCCCAAGTGACGGTGATTGTTTGTGAAACTTTTGATGTCTGGGGTCTCGATTTTATAGGACCTTTCCCAAGTTCCGGAGGATACCACCTAAATCTCGTGATGGTGGATTATGTTTCGAAATGGGTGGAGGCCAAAGGTACAAGGACGAACGAGGTGAAAGAAGTAGCAATTTTTCTGAAGGAAGTCATTTTCAGTCGCTATGGAGTGCCAAGAGCTCTCATAAGCGACCGCGGGTCACACTTTTGCAATGGGCAGATCACGCGTCTACTGAAGAAGTATGGTGTTCATCACCGTCTCACTAGCCCATATCACCCCCAAGCAAACGGGCAAGCAGAAGTATCGAAACACGAAATCAAGAACATATTGGAGAAAACAGTAGGTTCTACTAGGAAGGATTGGAGCATGAAGCTTAATGTTGCATTATGGGCTTACCGCACAGCATACATGACACCCATCGGTATGTCGCGCTACCAACTGATATTTGAAAAAATGTGCCACTTGCCCGTGGAAATGGAGCACAAGGCCTACTGGGTAGTGAAAAAGATGAATATGCACGAAGCTAAGTATGAGGAAGAGCGGCGAATGCAGTTGCAAGAGTTGAAAGAATTGAGGCTCGAAGCCTATGACGCCGCCATGTGGTATAAAAAGCTCATGAAGCTGCGACATGATAGGAACATTCGAATGAAGGACTTTCAAGTATGCCAACTTGTGCAACTCTTCCAATCCAAACTGAGGTTGATGCCTGGGAAACTGAGATCAAAATGGAAATGACCTTATACTGTTATCGGAGTAAGAGGAAGCGGAGCAATTGAGATCAAAGGTTTAGGAGAGGATGATGAGTCGTTCGTGGTGAATGGGCAGAGATTGAAACCTTTAAATCGCCCTACTGACGCGTGCCTGGCCGAGGAAATCTCGCTCCAAGCACCCACTCCAAATGAAAAATAGAGGCATAAAGGACGTTCTAATCGGGCAGTTTGAAGCTTACCAAGAACCGATTGGGAACGATTCCTAAAAGAGGAAGTCTTTGTAAATAGTTTATCTTATCTTAAGTTTAATTTTTAGTTAAGTTAATCTTAGTTTGCTTGTTTATGCAGATGCCACGCACATGCGAGTAGGCCCACTCAATGGAGGTTTATCCAGAGGAATAAAAAAATCAGAGCAAGTACGGGCAACTGGGAGAAAACTGATACATGTAAGATCAAAAAGAAATAGCTGTTTCGCCATTTTGGGAAATATCCCCAGCAATACGGAAGGGCCAGGCGCAGTTAAGGCAGATTGACAGTCGGAAAGAGAAAAAAGAGTCGTTACAGTGCAGCCTATAAATACCTGCGCCTGAATTTAAATGGGTCTTTCACTTGTTTTCAAACTTTCTCAGCCATTTCTCTCTGCAACCAAGCAACAACAAACAAAAAAATACTCAGTCGTCCGAACCGAACCAGAGCCAGTAGAGGTGGAAGCAGAAGAAGCGATGGCCATTGAAGTGCCAAGGAGTAGCTAGAGGCTACCGGAAGCTAGAGGGAAGGCACCGCTCATGATCGAGCAAGCGGAGCATTCGCCTACTGAGGAAGGACCGCCAATTAGCCCAGATTCATCATACTAAGCCGAAACTGAGGTGCCTTCCGAGACCAAGTCTTGCACAGCTTCTCCACCACCCCGAAACTGGACAAATCGCAAGGAAATAATAGAGATGACCGAGGAGCTGATTGCCCAGATCAAGGCCAGTCCAGACGCGACTATCGCGAGCAAGGTAACGGCCCGATTTGGTAAGGAATATCGGGCCGGACAAACCCTCGATTTAAATGATTTGGAAATCCTTGACTGCAAGCATGAATTTTGTGAATATTTTGATAAAATAGGTTTCAGTTGGTTGCTTAATCTGCCTAGATCGCATGTACCTAGGATTCTGGTAGATGAGTTTTTCAATTCTTTCGACTTTGTGCCTACTTGCGAATTAGAAGAGCCTTCCATTACTTTTAAGCTGTTTGGTAGATGGCATGAAATTTCTCTTTTGCAATGAAATGTTAGGTTAGGCATAATAGCTTTCAGCGAAGCATGAAAATTGGACTTCCAAAATGCCCAACGTGCTATATCCAATCGTTATACCATTCCCTTCGACCAGCAGGCCGCGTGGAGTGCTCTACCGTCTGCTGGGCAGTTCAAGCCAACACAATATAGGGCCACCCATTTTCTGAACCCTGTGCTACGAATGTGTCAAACATTTCTCGCGTACAACTTACTAGGGCATACTACAAGCTTTAGTACAGTGTCCGTAGCCGAGTTGTATTTTACATGGTGTATGCATGAAGGCATTAGAGTTGATCTAGGGTTCTGGTTGGCCTACCAGATTAAGCTTATAAGTTCACACCCTACAAGAAATATCACCCTATGTCATGTGCTAAGAGCCTACCTTGATAGGAGATATGAGCTTGTGTGCCTGAAGGGCTTGTGTTAGATATGTGCCCACCACCTGGGAGCTTTGACTTGTTCTTTTTACGAGGTACCTTGATCGTGCACATTCGGAGGGAGTGCCGAACTTCTACACGCCTGGAGAAGTAGCCCTCGCAGACATCGTACCAAAGAGGGCGATTGAGCAAGAGGCGCAATCTGCTCAGCCTAAAGGTGTAGAAGAAGACCAAGTATCCCAAAAGTTAAAAGCAATGGAGAGGCAGATGTCAAAGCAAAGGGAGCAGCTCAAGAAAGTCGAAAGCGAGTTGAAAGGAATGAAGGACGAGTTCAAGAACCTGACAGCGACCCTCAACCAGTTCCTGCTGAAATCTGAAGAAAGTCCCCAACCACCTCTGGAAGAACCACATCCAAGTATCCCAGAACGAAGGATAACAGTGCCAGAAGAAGCCAATAAGGAGCCAACAACCAAAGCGAGCACGTCTAGAGAAGGATCGCGAGTGCGATCCAGCCAGTGAACACGGTAAACCATAAATAACTTTTCCCCATTTGAGTCTTGTTTCTTTTTGTGTGTTTTCTTGTTTTCCCTTTCTTTTCTTTCTTTTCTTTCCTTTATTTCGTGTCTTTCCTCTTTCACTTGGTCAATCGACCAAGTGTGAGGAGCTTGTTTGCGTTTTGAGTCTGTTATTTTATTTCTCTTTTTAAATAGCATGTTTAAGTAGGGCAGATTATAGGTCCCCACTCTTAGGCTAATTAGAATAACTGAGGATGATGGACCCAAACTGCCCAAATCACCCATATAATAGAAAGAATAGAGCTTTAAGCAGGGCAGCCCCCGCATCTTCCTTTTCGAGTGATGATGAAAAAAAGGAAGCATGTTTTAGAATATTCCAAGGACGATAGGCAGACGATAGAGGCATAGGGAATGACCATTTGGGCCCTACTTCTTTGGAACCATCACCCAATGATATCCCCTAGTTGCCAAGTTTGAGCCTGATCTATCTTTTCTTCATTCACAAAAATATACGCTCAACAGTCAGAAGAAAAACTTAAGAGGGAAACTTTCAAGTAGGGAAAGTTGAGACACTAAGAGGCAGGTTGAATAGAAAAAATCCAAAAAAAGTTAGAGTGCAAAAATTTCGGGAAAAAAACTGAACCCCATGAACAACAAAGAAAAAACACCAAGAACAGAACCTGATGCCTTCAATTAGGGCAATTTGAGCCAACTCGCAATCTTTGGAAAATGACTGTCCAACTTAGAACAAATAGGGCCAAACCATGTCTATCACAAGCCCCATTACAACCTAAGTTGAAGACCTTTA
>JAYDZE010554362.1:0-13217 GCA_034509125.1 Monilaria moniliformis | reverse complement strand
TTTCCCTTGATTTTAGGGGTTATAAAAACGGCTGCAATGCTTCAATGACGAAAAAGTCCTTTTAATCTCTAAAAACGACATATTTTCATTTTCTCGAATTTTTTCTTATTACATGTGGCAATTTCTAAGCCATTAGATCATCAAAATCAATGATTGTTATTTCGTCTTAGTTCTAATGAGAGATGTGAGTTCTCATTTGATTACTACTCTATATAGATATAATCAAATTTGTATATAGGATTGTAATTAAATTTTAATGTAGGAACTATGACTAAATATTGATGTTAGATTTTAAATTCTAATGGTTTATGTTATTACACGTGATAATATTATTTTTCCTTAAAATTCGAACAAGGTTAATTATTTAATTATATATATAATCAGTTATAATGGTGGGCGGATTTCATGGGCTGTGAATATGCCATAACTGATTTTTAGTTTTTTACCATATCTAACAGATATGATCGAATATAACCGCCTTTGTGTGATAATGATAACTTGTTCATCTGATAATGATAAATTTTTCTTCTCATAATGATACATTCTTCTTCTGATAATGATACAATTAAAAGGCATAATTGTACCCAAAAAAAATTCTCACGATTTAAGGAAAATTTTGTAAATCATGAGATTGAACAATCCCACATATCTACAAAAAATATCACACGAACCATTATCTGCATAAGAAGTTATCATTAATCCTAGATGAATGTATTTAATCATCATTAACTATATCATTATGCGTGGACATGAATCATCCATAACTCACGGTTTTTTCTATAAAAATCGGAATCAATAATCAATCAAATCTCCTTCCATATATTTTGGGTTTTTCATAACCTAAAATTACATCACAATTATGAGATTGAATAATCTCACGTATCTACAATTAATGATGATTCCTATTACATCACAATTATGGGATTAAATAATCTCACGAGTTAAGGAAAAATTCGAAAATCATAGAATTGAACAATCTCACGTATCTACAATTATCAGTATAAGAAAGTATCATTATGAATAGAAGAATGTATCATTACCAGAGAAAGAATGTATCATTATCACACGAAGAAATTATCATTAATCGTAAAAAATATCATTGTTAAAATAAAATAGCATGATTATAGGCAGAAAAAATTATCATTAATCGTAGACGAGTGTATCATTAATCATCATTAACCATATCATTATGCATGGACATGAATCACCCATAACTAACGATTTTTTCTATAAAAATCGGAATTCATAATTAATCCAATCTCTTTCCATATATTTTGATTTTTTCATAACTGAAAATTACATCACAATTACGAAAATAGCCTTTTTTAATATAATAATCCTATAATTCACGCCACTTGTCATAATTTTCGTCCATCAGATGCAAAAAACGTGGGATTGTGATAGGTACTTAGATCTGCAATAAGAATTGATTCAGATATGATTACATCTATATATATATGTATATTAAAATGTCTATCTTTTGGATTACATGTGTTGTATGTATATATATATTAAATTAAATAAAGTATTACATAGCACGTAAGTGAGATCATTATATCGCATGCAGATAGGACAACTACACAATTATAATATCATGAAAGTATATTACACTATACACAAATGAGATTTAAACTAAAAACCTTTTATAAAAAAGAATCTTGTGGAGCTTCAGTTTACCTTAAGCTACTCCTATCAACAACTATTTAAATATATGTTTTTCTTTCACCCGGGGTCAACATTTAATATATATACTCTACTTCATGGGATTGATTTTTTTGCGAAGTGGACAAAAGTCGCTATTGGGGGACGGTGCAAAACACGTATGATAACTAACACTAAAGATATTAAAATTAAGAATATGATGCTACTGCATCCTCGACATATGGCTTTTAAATTTAGAAAAATAATGTAAGAACAATATAACAGACATAAGGTATCAAAAGCAGTTAATTTGGAGCATCTACTACTTCACTAATTGGAGGGTTGCAATGCCAAATATGAATTCAAAGTTCGAAGGTTAGTACAATTTTTTATGCAACGCTTAAATTGGATTTTTATTTTTTATAATGGAGTACCTTTGACTGAGGATGGTTAAATTATCAATACTAACGTGCTTTCGTTTTATATTAATTATTTGGAGCTATGGCTAATCATAGAGATATTAGATATCTTAGAATTCTCCATAATGTTATTAACAAATGTCGTGATTATTTTTGTTGATTAACTAGTCCAAGATCTAAGTGTGAAACAAGAGCTTTGTAACTTGTGAGATGATCATATCACACGGAATTCTTACTATAGCTAGTCTAATTAAATTGACCCAACTTTCGAATTTTCATAATATATATTAAGTCAAACATTCAATACTTTATATAATTTATTAATTTCCATTCCAATGTGTGCAATGTTTTAAAATGGGATCTCAACTGAAGTTTAGACTAAAACCACTATGTTAACGTGGCGTATTACGTGGAAATTTATGAGAATCAGCAAATTTGGAGCTCAATTTATTGAAGATGACGCCATCATTGCGCGCCTCACCCTTTGCGGTCATGACCGATCCCTACTCAACAACACCCCACCGGAAAAATCGTGAAACTTCAATTTTAATTCCCAAAGAAAGTGAAAATTCAAATTTATTACTCCACTTTCGTCAAATTATAACAAAAATATGAACAAGTCAAAAACAAAAATATTAAACTTATATGGTCTTCGAATAAGAAATGGAAATGGATATATCATATATACCCAGGTGTTGCCAATTATAAAATGTCAGGATAATTCTTTGAATCCCGATTTTCAATTTTTGAAAAAAATTAATACGCTTATTTTACTACAACTCGACAAAATATGCTACTATTGCTACGTTTTATAAGACGTTTGTAAAATTATAATTCAGTCAACATTGGTAATTTCATTGCAAATTACTAAAGAATCGAAATTCGAAAATCTAACTTCGTTTAAGAAGCAGAAGAAATTTCTGGACTCACAGATTTATCGACATCAGGTTTGTAAAAAGAGCAAATTTTTTGTTATCAATTTTATACGATAAAAAAAAAAAAGAAATTCTGAAAAACCATTTATTTACTTGCTATTTTTCTACGAGGGACTATATGGAGGACACGTGTAAATCATGATTAGACTTATTTAACCAAACATCTTTTCAAAGTGGCAGCTACATATTTTTTTAATTTTTTTTTTCTATCAAAGAATTTTATGGACAGTTAATTCTAGTATAATAGACCTTGAATCAAAAAATTGGGATTAATTTCACATTTGTAATGGGACCTTTTAGAGGTTGACATGTGTCCTATCTAGGCTCAAAAGTATAATATCTTCCACATTATAAAAAGAAAAATAAAGAGAAAGAAAAGAAAAGTGGCTACCAACATCTTTATCTCCTAAATTGTAATGGGACCTTTTGCTCAATCGCCTCTTTCGGTGTAAAGTCATGCTGATTTGCACTTTAAAATATTAGTAAGCCAGTACCTTAATTTTATCTCCTAAATTGTAGTTGGGATATTTAATATTCATAATTGATAATGATTAATTACAAGTCTTCTCAGAGAGGGACGTATTTAATTAATTAATCACTTATTTTAATTTGTGAGGGTGGGTGATAATAATTAATAAATTTAGGACAAATGTAGAATTTGACAAGTTTGTCTCAGTGTGATGAACCATAAATGGCTATCCTTTTGGGATAAAATACGAAGATCAATTTAGTAAGAGAAACTAGGGGACTTCACAGCCATATAACATCTTTAAGTTAAGTTAACAACCATATACATGTGGCGCAGTGGATCGCTGCCTAAATTTAATTATACAATTATGACATTAATATCTACTATGATATTAATAACGTGTAAAGGGCAATACATGAGGCCATGATTAAGTCAAGATCAATCAGCTACCATGTCAACCGTACATTTCTACTAATACTGTGTAAGGGACTATACATTGAAATGAAGTCGAAATTAACTAGCTACTACCAAACATGCTCTGTGTATTGCAAAAGTTTAATTATATTATTGTGTATTCATCATATATAAATATAATATAATTCTCAAATATATTAGTTTATTTTTCAATTTATCGTAGTTCTTAAAATCATGAATTCTTATTTATTCACTGATAATTTCTAGCATGCCGTCCCGTTTTGTTATCCTGGAAAATATATTTCATTTGGTTTCTCCACTATTTTACTAGGTAAATTCACTGTTTCTGTGCAATACTTAAGGTGTTAGTGAGATTCAAACATGAACCATTTGACTTCAAAATACTTATTTTATCATTGGGTCGTTCGGACATTTTGTTTTATTTTTTTACTTATCCTTAATTTTTCAGTCAATGTAAAGTATGACTAGGGGCCAAACCTCATCCAAAGTTCTATGGCGAAAACCTTGTAGAAAAAACGTCAATAGAGAAGAAAAAGTGTTAGTCTATTAGAACGAAAACGCAACCAAACTACAAAACCAAAGAAGCCCGAGAGGACAAGAACCAAAGCACGACCAAATACAATTTACACGAGTTAATTGATGACATTAGTATCTACTACTAAACATGCTGTGTATTGAAAAAGTTTTATTAAGTTAATATGTGTATTCAGAATATTTAATATAAATCCCAAAGATACTAATTTATTTTTCATTTTACCGTACTTCACAAAGTCAACAATTCTTATTCATTCACTGATAATTCCTAGCACTCCCGTTTTGTTTTGGAAAATACATTTCATTTGGTTTCTCTACTTTAATATTTAACCTTTATTTATATATCTTCACTATATATATATACATATTGGATTATTCATTTCTTAAAAAATATGGTAAAAAGTGTAAAAATACTTAATTAAGATTAGTTTTTCATATTGATGAATGATGATTCATGGAACTGTTTTAAGGCCCATTAGGAATAATTCGTTCAAAAGAGCCCAAAATGCCAAAGTAGTCCACCAAAAGTATATATTACGCTCGAAAGCATATGATTGTGTCCGGCATTCAATAACTTGTCCACACATTAGTTATGGTTACGTACTGTATATATTTTTCATTTTTTTTAGAGGAGCAATCAGATTTGAACCTAAATACTTGGAAAGACTAAACTAAACAACTTTGGTTACTGTTAAAGCCGAAACGAATTGTTTTTGGTTTTCTTATAAGCGTGAATTCTCAAATAAAACAACGAAACAATTATAATTCAAATTAATTCTAATTTTGGGTGTGAGCAATTAATTATATATGGTAAGAAAAGATTTAAGTAGAGAAATCTTTTGATAAGCTAGAGAGGAGAGGAACTCACGTGATTTACTTCATATAGAAGAATAGATATGACATATACTTTCGAAATGCATGTCCTGGTAATTTTATTTTTTGATAAACGAATAAATTTGGATGGATAGTATTTTCTCCTGATTATTTAGTCAACCATGTTGCATACAGATTTAAAAATTTATTATGCTTGACAGAACATTACAACAGCAACAAACATTGATTTTCACAAGTATGAAGGAAGACGAAATTAACGCATTAAATTGGAAATGCTTGTGTGAAAGTTTAGCTAACAAACTCTTCCTTCATCGCAAGGGAGAGAGCAGCGAGGCTGGCTCCACCACCTACTGTTGCTCCGGGCATCACCACAGCTCTGCTTCCGATGAATCCACCTCTCCTCACGACGATCTTGCCATACTTAACTTTACCCTCTTCGCCCTCGTAGATGTGCCCGAACAGCAACGCTTCTCTTCCAACAACACCATTCTCTTGTATTTGCATCAGTTCCGGATTCAACGCAGCTCCCATGCTGTCAACATATGTGCCGCCGTCGCATGCAACTTCGGATCCCATCAGCTTCAACCACACATTGAAGATAACGGATCCGCTCGTCATTTCCATCAAGTATTCACCAACCAATGTCTTTACAGCCTGCCAAATAGTGTCCATGAATATCCCCATACTCCAAATCGCCTCGATTTCGCCTCGTTTCTTTTTCCCTACCAGAATCCATTTACTTACAGCACACACTACTCCTGCTAGGATGCCGGAGCAAACCCAAAATAATGGCAGCAAATATATCATCTCTATTTTCTTCATCTTGTTAAGGTAGAAGATTAAGTTCAATGGTGCAAACGTCACCAATCCCATCAGAAAATAAGGCAGAAAAACCTGTAGGAATGGTTGAGCAGATATCAGCCAAAAGGTAAAATACCAAGGCCTTTCGAGCGTCACTTCCTTGACGACGGAGGCCGCCATTGGACAGCCAGAGAGGTCGACCTTCACATCTGACTGGTTCAAGAAAGCCCTCCAAGCCTCGGGAAGTGGTTTCTTCTTCCGCAGATGCTGGCATATCGCGTAGACTACTGAACGGCCGTGATCCATCGACGCACTCTCGTTGCACGAAGAGGCTCTAATGACATCAACCTCAGGGCACCTAAGAAAAGGGTTGAATTCCAGATCATCCGATTCTTGTTTGTTAAGGACTTGATCAATGTTCACCTCTCCTACATCAATGTGTGGAAACTCTGTTTCGTCCCACGGCTTCGTGCAGTCGAGGGCGGCCTCACGCATCATTTCATCCTTGGGGACTGGGCGGATTTGAAGCTGCAAGACGTACCTGACCTTATCTGGGGAGCTCACTCGCCGTTGGAAGTCGTTGGCGAGGAAGAGGCGAGGGCGCTCGTCCCCCTCGTCTCTAGGGATGGCACCTGTCTCCGGTGGAAGTATGCCGATTGGCTCAACTTTGCCGTTCTCCTCACCAATTGCTCTGTCATATGGCCTCAACTTGAATTTGACATACATTTCTTGACCATCTTTGAATCTGAACAACCTGCAAATATTTGAGTAGTAATGAAGCTCAGTGTAAGAGTCTGCTCGCCTCAAGGAATGCCACATTGCATCCCTGATGTGTGGAGAATGCTTCACGTGCTCTTCTCTCGCTGATGCTCCACAAACAAGCCACGTGGAAAAATCGCCTATGCTTCTCGCGTGAAATGCATTGCCAGTCTTAAGGGTCAGATCAAGCAACGGAGATAAAGCATCTCCATTGCTTGAAATGATCCTCAGTGCTGCTCCTCGCGGGTCAAGCCGAGCATCATCATCCGAGCTTAAACAATTACTATGGCGCAAAACGACAGAATACTTCTTCCCAGGGGTAAAGATTTCGTGATCTGGAAATCCTGTGATATGATCAAACATCCTCAGTGATCCTTTCCCCGCAGCGCCAATCCGATGGAAGTAGCGTGAATTCAATTTGAGCGTCGAGCTAGCCAGATTTGCAGCAAGATTTCCTAAGACCTTTTTGTATTTCATATCCATCTCTTCTATCCTGTCGTCGAAGCCGTGCAGTGTGTTCTTAACCATGACCGGAGCTGGAGAGCCGACAAAAACGCCGCCTGCTTGAAGAACTCTGTTTGGAGGAGCAACTGAAAGTGCCCCAAGAATGACATCTTTCTCAAGGACAGAGCCAGGAAGAACTAGGCCTTGGCTGCCTACAACCGAATTATCTTGTATCTCAATTCCACCTGAGACATAGCCACTTGAGGAGTAATAGCCTGACACAACACGGCTGAAATCACCCAGGTGGACACCATTGCCAAGTGAAACGAGCTCTGGATCCGACACGGGGTTGATGGCTCTGATGGAACAATGCTTCCCTACTTTGGCTCCCATACAGCGCAGGTATGTGCAGAAAGCCTCTGTTCCAGATAGGAACTTTGCAAATCTTATGTGGCATGCCGTCGCAATCCTGTGCAGAAACCAAGTTCCAAGAAATGATCCTGAACTATTCACATCTCTTCCGAAATAGGATTTCAGTAGGCAAGTGAAACAGCTGAGGATAAGGCCATAGGTTGTGTAACCCAAGGCGATGTAGATGGCAAAGATGAGAGGGTGTGGAGGGGCAATGCTAGCCATCACTGTGTATGCAACAATGGCGTACGGAAACCAGTGAAAAGATCCACATACGCAAATCAAAGCAAAATTTTGAATGGTGGGAGGCTTTTGCGATATCCAGAGATAGATCAGATAAGATGCGGCCGCTGATAAGCTGCCAATGCAACCAATTGTATAGATCCCAAGCAAGTGAATTATTGGTGCATAACTCTCAATTTTTTTTCTAATTATTTGCTTCACTGTTTCATCCTGCAATAGAAATGGAAGAATGAAGAGACATGCTAAAATATGTTATGCATTGATCTTATTTATTAAGAATTATATAAATAAAAGAGCAATAAAAGGCATCCTGCAAATTATATTGAAGTACAATGTAAAATGATTGAGGACTTTTATGGGACTAACCTTTGGAAAAATATCATCATGGGAAGTTGTAGCTTCACTATTTCCTTCACTTGAAACCAATGCAAGAACTTCGTCTCCATCTTCGAGCACCGTGCCTCTATGAAGCAAAGCATACGGTCCTACGGAAGCTCTTGACCCAATTTTGATAGGAAAGAGGCTCAAAATCCCATTTTTCACTTGATGACTTTGGAGCAATGCTCCTTCTGCAAGAACAGCTTCTTCCCCAATCGAAACTAAATACGGATCAGTAATATCAGTTGTATCAATTAATGCTGAGGATGCAACCTTTGCTCCTAGCATCCTAAACCAATAGTTAATAAACACGGTGCCTCTCAAATGAACTGCTATAACTTTTGAAGATACCTCTTGCACCTTGTAAAGTGCCCACCACTTGACAAATCCAATGGACCAGATCGACATCTCAGAATCCAGGGCATAATTTGGTTGCAGATATGGAGTGGCGAAGAAGGATATGCAAATGCAAGTCGAGAAAATGCACAACATCCAACAAATAGGGGCATACATAAGGCATGCTAAGTAACCAAAGAATGTGGCTTTCTCCACTGTGTGGAAAATGGATAAGCTATATGCATATGTGGAGATCGAGAAATATGCTGGAAGCATCAATAACAAGCAAATATAAACGAGAGCTATTAGCTGCATGAACCAGATACCTAACTTATGAGATGAAGAAGCCTCAAAAGTAACTGCTGCTTCTGCTTTTGATGTTTTCTTCACAGAATTTGGTAGCCTGGTGACTGTCTGAGGGCGATGCTTCTTCAATAGATTATCTGCAAAACAGGCCAAGTCTTCTACACAGGTTGCTGTAAAAATATCAATTGCTCCAACAGGCACTCCAAGATAATCTGATAGTTTCAGAGCAGCTCGAACGACACCTATAGAATCAACTCCATAGGATACGAGACTCTCTTTGGTGGAGATCTTGGCACTGGAAACTCCAGTCATTTCAGAGAGCAGCTCTATCAAGAAACTTACTATGTCTCTCTTAGATATACTCGAAGGCCCAGTTTTCACAGCTTGAGATTCTGAAACTTTTTCATCAGATTGAATTGACCACTTCTCATGATAAATGATATCAAGAGTCCCATCAATGAACCTCTGAAGACATTCATACCTCTTGATTTTTCCTGATGTCGTCTTGCTAATGGTTCTTGGTTTTATCAGGAAAACTGAAGCAACCACAACTCCATGCTCCTCTGCAACACTTGTCTGAATCTGTCTAATAGCTTCGTTTGAAACAGACTTCATGTCTCGAGCCTCTGCAATTATAATCAAACCAACTTGATCAGAAGTTTCAGAAACTAGTATCCCTTTCGACAGAAGCATCTCTTTTGGAACACCAATTGCAGCACAGCATCCCGGGCGTATCATTTCACATGAGTTCTCAGCTGTTTTCTCAATATCCGAAGAATATACATTCCTCCCTGCAATGATGATGAGATCTTTTATCCGACCAGTAACAAATAATTTTCCATCAATGATCCGCCCCAAGTCTCCAGTTCGTGTGTATTTCCTGCCAGGCTCGTCGTTGAGTTTATTTCTGAACGTTTTCTGGCTTAGCTCCTCCTTGTTCCAGTAGCCAGCTCCAGCACTCAGACTACTAATCCATATCTCTCCTTCTTTTTCACAATTTTCGTGCTCCTTGCATGTTTCAGGATCCACAATCTTGACATGAACATCATTCTTGTCGTCATCATCATCTCGACTTATGTAGCCACAACACACCCTTTCTTGCCAATCAACCAAAATTTCTCTGCTTTTTCCATATGCACTGCACACATACACGCAGTTCTCAGCCAGTCCATAACCTGGAGCCATGACCTCCTGAGAAAGTCCAAAAGGTTGAGTCAGCTCGAGGAATTTTCTCATAGTCGCTGCACGGATTGGCTCAGCAGCAACCATGAGAAAAACCATGGAACTTAAATCATAATGCAGTGCCTTGTTAGCCTCCAGCCTACGGTTGAGAAGCTCAAACGCAAAATTGGGGCCAGCGCTATGTGTAGCACGGTACGTTGTTATGGTTTGCAACCATAGCAAAGGGTCCCTAATGAATGTCACTGGAGAAAACAGAATTGCAGATCCACCGCTTACCATACTAGTAAAAAGTCCTCCAATGAGCCCCATGTCATGGTATTGAGGCAGCCAGCTCACGAGCACTGTATTTGACGTGCTCTTGTATCTTCGCCTCATCATTTTCACATTGTGGATAAGCCCGCCTTGAGTTATCATGACTCCTTTGGGCTCACCAGTTGAGCCTGATGTGAACTGGAGGAAACATAGATCATGTGTTGCAGGTTGATACTCCTCATCTACATGATCCCGAGGGCTTGAGATCTTCGATTTCTTCACCCAAGAATCTGTATGCAGCCATGGAAGAGCAGGCCAGCGCGAAGATGATTTGTTGTGCCCATTGAGAGCAAACAGGTTCTTGACAGATGCTGCCTTAATTGTAATGTGATAGCCAACCGTTGAGAGAATGGCAACCGCATTGCATGCTTTGGCAATATTCGTAACGTGAAGCAATGCTTGCCCGCTTCTCTGAGATGGGTCGGGCGGGATTGCAGGGACTGGTACGATGCCAGCTCTCAAGCACCCGAAGAATGCATCAATGAAATCGAGACCTGGAACATAGACCAAGAGAACCCTGTCACCTATCTTTATAGACGGGCTTTGACATGTTCGTAATTTCTCAGAAATTATCGAAGCATTTGAGTGAAGTTCTCTGTATGTTCTCTGAGATATAACATGCCCCTTCTCATTGATCCATGTATAGAGGGTCTTGAATTGGGTGGCGCTGTGAGTTCCCCAATATCTCAAATATGCATCGAGTGAGGAAAGTTCTTGAAACTTGACTGCAGGTGATTCATCCAACTGCTTCAGAGGTGCTCTTCCATGGCTTGGTCTTAGTGTCAATAATGTCTGAAGCAACATATAAAAATGCAATATTAAGAGATCACACTGTATATATCTATGCAAAAAGTATTCATGCTGTGGTAAAATAAGCCTTAGGCATTTTCATTACCTTGACATATGGATAGCTTGGTTCAAGACTATCAGTTGAGAAATGTTTTCGGACAAGCTCGAATGCATAACTAGAGTTCCTCTCTGTGAGCTCGAACGCCATCAGTCCACCAACGAAGTAGGTATTGCGATGACCCTGTAATAGAAACTCCAA
The DNA here is from genome assembly GCA_034509125.1 of Monilaria moniliformis. Classification (NCBI taxonomy): domain Eukaryota; kingdom Viridiplantae; phylum Streptophyta; class Magnoliopsida; order Caryophyllales; family Aizoaceae; genus Monilaria; species Monilaria moniliformis. Next base: position 1,730 of record JAYDZE010554362.1, on the reverse strand, counting down.
CTTGTCGTAGAACCCATCCTTCATATCTGTTCATCACAAGTAGTCTAATTAGATAAGTAAATGCATATCTTTTTGAAATTTCTTACCAGTGTAATTTAACACACCTTTGCTGCTAACATGAGGAAAGTACTTGAATTTTCGTTGTAAAATAACTTCCTCGATTTCGCCTCCCATTCTTTCAGCAGCAGCAATGGCAAGCTCAGCCACTTTAGTCCCTTGGATATCAGCAGAGTTACCATATGACCAGAAGAGGAAAACATTGGTATCTTGGTAAAATCTCTGCATTGCAACAGGATTTCCGATAGCTGCAGGATCATCCATGAACTCATCAAAGTAATAGAATCCTTTTGGAATATGATCAAATCTCTTTATTTTTAAGGCCGTAGTGTAATAGTCTATAGTTTGAACTTTACTGAACAACGCCGTTTCTATCTCATCTGTGTCGATTCGGTGGTTAACTGCATTTGCATGTAGAAAGCTATGAGATGATCTGGAAAAACAATAACTTTCTGATTATTATAAAATGTAAAATATATACCTGTATTTTTCAGTGAATTAGGTGATCTGTACGTCTTGACATTATTGAATGGAAAAACACCTGAAATAATAATCTTGTCGAATTCTCTCTCTTCAACATCACCATCCTTACATTTTATTTTAACTTTGACGACAGATGAATCTCGTGTGACCGAGAGTACTTCTGTGTTGCAACAGACTTCTGCAAGCAGTCTTTCACTAAGCCTCTTCCAGAGGCTCATGTATCCTCCTTTGAAACGACGTATCTTTCCAGCCATCGATGTCCTTGTGAACTCGTGCACGTAAGCATAAGCCATGTCTTGCAAGTATCCATACCCCGAGGCTGTGTACCCGTACATTACTGATTTAGGAACCGAGGCAAAGCCTTGACTCTTGAGATAATCTGGAGCCAAATCCGGAGCAAGCTCACTCACAGCATGCACACCAATCCGACCAGATACTTTGGCCTTGTCCTGCACGAATATGAGATCGAATTAGATTGGATGGAATCAATGAAAGAGAGAGCTAGGAAAAAATTTGATATTTCTGCTGACCTGAAGTTTGAGTGTAAGAGAAATCATAGATACGTAATCTTCTGCCAGATTCATTTCACTAAGTGCTCCGGTTGAACTATCGATAAGTGCAAATTTATGAGTGTCCATTTCCTCCATTTCTGCTCCAATCTCTCTAGCTAAGTGAAAGATCGAAGGAGCACTGTTTGCTGCTAGAACTTGACCTCCCAAATCATACACCATACCTGCATGAAGGCATTAAAGTTGCTTATCTATGGCTTCTTTCATGTGCCATGATCTCTGTCAAATCAAAGTTGCTTGCTTAATATATGTTGTTCTCATATGCATCAAACTAAATATATTTTTTAATTTCACATCTCTTTATTGCAGTATTTAAAATTTCCTCTAGTTTAATTCGATCAACCATATTCATTCATGTGTTTTATTTGATCTCTTTCCATTATCAGGTAACAAATTAACTTTAACCTAGTTTATAATGATAGAAAAAACATATATATATATATATAGATGCATTATGGTCAAACTAAGCTCCTAATGCATAATTAAGACAACATATCAACCGTTGGATCTATAAATTAAGGGATGTGATCTAATTTCCACGCGTTTCATTATAGCATTAGATAAATATCATTAAAGGGATAAATTAGTCCAACTGAATTTGCACGACTAATTTAATTATGG
>JAYDZE010554351.1:0-13220 GCA_034509125.1 Monilaria moniliformis | reverse complement strand
ACCATTTCTCAAGAGTTAAAAATATTAACTAATGAAGTTGACAAAAAAAGTAGATAAAAATAATCACGTGTTTAGTAAAAATTATGAGATATTGCTATTTAATATCAAATACGAATTAATAAGTAGTGTAGATAAATTTTTTTGATATTTTATGTATAAGAATATTTAAAGTTCATAAAATATCATAAAAGTGCTTGTAGTCCAATGGATAAGCTACAACACACCTTATCATTAGTCAAGTAATCAAATCCTACTAAGCCCAAATTAAAATTATACTTGAGAAATGTTTAAAAAATCAAAAAAACGGTTCAACCGGTCACCGGTTTTTGGCCGAACCGGCCGATTTTTTCAATTTGCACTGGTTCAATAGCTTGGTGGTTTTTATGGCCGAATTGGACCGTACATCACACCGGTTCGCGGCCGAACCGGTCGAATTGGCCGGTCCGGACCGGTTTTTAAAACACTGGTTCCAACATTGAAAAAAATCAAGATTAAAAGTTCAAAACTTATGTTGAAATCTTGCATTGAATGTATAAAGTAACTGCATTCGCGGTGAAAATGTTGAAAGTATAATAAAACTGCGTTCGTAGTTAAAATCACTTGCACTGGAAAAAAAAAATCATTTTCTTTGGGTTTGAACCTGGTTTGCATTCATAAAATAAGAGAGATGCATCTATCGTAGAAATTTGAGATGCAAAGATTGAAAATGTATGATTATCACATTCTCACGATAAGAAGTGTTCTCATTTGAATAAATTGTTAGGAGAAGGTTCAAATGAGGACCTCTAAATATTTTGAGAATAGAAAATACATTCTCATCACTTTAATTATAAAAAACTACGGTGAATGCATCTCTTTGCAGGATGAATGCGGCATCAAGGTTCGAATCTCATGAGGGCTGAAAATTTCACCTTTTTTTAGTGCAATTAATTTTATTTAAATGTATTATCTTTATACATATAGTGTAGTGTTCTCACATTCTTAGGAAAATATACTTTCTCTGTCCCAGAGAATATTGCATATGTTATGTAGCGCGAGTTTTAATAAAAATTAGGTAATGTGATTCGTTAGTGGACAAATTAAACATTTTTGTTATTTTTTATGTTAGTTAATATAGATAATGGTATATCATGTTTGATGTTTTTATAAATAGGTAAGCAAAATGAGGGTAAAGTTAGAGTGTATCGCTAGATGGCTAGGCGGTTCCAGTTTGGGACCGGAACCGAACGGTTACGGGGCGGTTTAGGCGGTTCCCAATTCCGGTTTCGGTTTTTTCGATTTTTTTTTCTCGAATTTAGATTGTATTCTATTTTCTATTCTAAATTGTAACTCAAAATCGATAAGAGTATAATTCTAAAAGAAAAAGACAAAGAAAATGATAATTGAAAAGAAAATTTTATTTATAATTTGAATGTGTAAATGTTGTATGAAGGAAGTAGTTTGAATGTGTGTGTGTGAATAAATATAATTGATAGCAACTAAGCAAACAAGTATGTAAATAAGCACAATTTGCACAAATAGAGAGATATTGGAGGTTGAAAAGTGAGAATTCTTGTTAACACAAGAGGAGTGAGTAGAAATGAGGGATGATGGGGGTATTTATAGATGAAAATGAGAGAGAAAATTTTGAAATTTGAAAAAGAAAATAAAATATCGGCCGGTTTTTGCACAAAACTGCTGGTTTAACCCAGCGGCTCCGTACACGGTTTTCTGCCAAAATCGGTGGTTTGGCGCAGAAACCGCCGGTTTTTTGACATGGTCGACACACCTTGCCTGCACCCCTAGCCCTAGCCTGTCCCCTATCAAATTGGCAGTTCTAACCGCGGAACCGACGCTTCCAAACTGCCGGTTCAACCGTCGGTTTCGGTTTCTTATGGGTGGAACCGGAACCGAATCGCTGCAACCGGTTGCGCGGTTCCGGTTGAACCGCCGGCGGCCGGTTCCGATTTGAAAACCGGCATTTTTGGTTGGAACTGACGGTTCCGAATTTTTTGGACATCCCTAAGTAAAATATAAAAGAAAGATGTTCAGAAAAGAAAAGTTAAATTCTTTTAAAAAATTAAGAAGTGTAAATTATTTTGTGAAACACCCAAAATTGCAAAGTATGCACTATTTTTCTAAAATGAAAGAATTATATAGTTTTCATGGCACACTATGTCTTATATATATAAATGTTAATATGGACTAAAGTGAGTTATTCTCACAAAAAGTGCTTATGGGAAGTTGGGCAACAATCAACGTATATGCTTGTATGTTAGCGACATCCGTTTTACAATGGATTTTAAGCTTTTCTTTCACATAGAGAATAGAATAGATTAATTGGTTATTAGATTGGTGAGAAGTATGCGAGTGGAGAATGGTTGGAGAGAGATGGGAAGAAAAGGACGAGTAATGAAATAAGAGTACAGGTTGAGATTCTCTTCAATTCCAACACTCAGTGAAAACGATAAAATATGGACGATGGATCAAATGCAACAGAAATGCTTCGAACATCGCAACAAATGGGATTTGCCAACTAATCCTCTCCTCCACATTTGAAATTCCACGTCCTATATATATATATATATTATTCTGTTTATCTAAATTCTCTGAAACAACAATTCATTTTGTTCATTTGTATTACATATATGCAAAGCTTATCATCTTTACCATCCACATATGTAAATATTTACGGAAATTAAACTAAAACTGTTTCCGTGCTATCTATTATATTCTGAACTATCTAAAAATAATTTTTTAAACCATGAACTATTTGAGGAGACAATAGTTTAGGCATAAGCTGTTGTCAATTGGCTAAATTGCTTTACTATAGAAGACGATTCAACATAAAAAAGTTGTCTATGTGATAATAGACAACGATTTCTGCATTATACCAATTGTATCCGAAGAAAAGGGGAATACAAAAAAGTAATACAGACCAACCTAGCAATCGTATCGGTCCTATTCTTCAACTTGGAATGAAAAGAGGAGTAATGCTTCTTAGCACGGGAGAAAGAATAAGACCACTTAGATCAAACTACCCTTGTTCTATAATCGAAGATTGAAGAGATAATTGATTTACTTATCTATACGCACATTCGTTTCAAAATATCATAAAAGGTTTTAGGGATACAATAAAATATATATTTTATAAATAAGAATTATTTTCTATACAGATTTCGATTGCAAGCGCACTTAAATTTAAAATACAAAATCAATTTATTGGTAACAGTTTGCATTATCAAAAGTATGAGATATATTTTGAACTAGAAAATGAATTAAGTTTACATGAAATTAAATATGAAAACTACATCAGACAAAGTGTACTGAAGATACTTAAAATGTCTTATTTTGCAAAAAAGAAATTCCACTATTAGATATTTCATATGATTTTTTGTAAATGATCCACATATTCTACTAACTTATTTCATTATCTTTCTATCATAAAATTATTATATAAAAATGAGACACATATTTCACATACTTTTTACATCCACATTCCTTCACATATATTAAAATTCATGCCGAAAATAAATAAGACATTTTGTCATGAACGGAGAGGGAGTAATATATATCGTATAAAACTGTAGTGTCTTCTCCCTTCCTCACAATATAATGCCAAGACACAATCTTCTCACTTTTAGAGTACTGCTTCCATAAGAGTGACTTGCGTGCCAAAACATCAAAGCCTACTTAACATAATATATATATATATATATATATATGAAAATTATTGAACTATATATTCACCACTTTAATGATTCAGATTTTCATTATTATTACAAAAGTACTGTACAATATTCGCAATACAAGTCCCTCACCTTATCCCATGCATCATGTAACATTGCATATATTTTTTTATGTATATATGATATACACAGTTATGTAATACAGATAGGTAAACCTTTTTCTTTAAGAGAGAGAGAGTTGATGGAGTGAGACAATGAGTGTACCAATGAGGATAAAGAAAGGGCCATCTCATGTTCTCTCTGTTAGGCTCTCTTACCCCCCTCTCTCTCTCTCCTCTCTGTATCTATATATCTATCTCTCTCTATGTGCTGTCCATCCTGCATCTGTTTCTATGGTTTTTCCTCTCTGCAAAGTTTGATTGTAGGCCTTTTTCCTTCTGCGCAGATTCCTTTTCTTTCTGCCATGCAATTTGCATCAAAAGGTTCCTTTGTTTGCTACATTCTCTCCAGCTATGATCGTCTCACATTTCCTTCTCAAACCCACCTCCTTTGAACTGGGCCATTTGTTTCAACATTTTTGCTTATATATACCTCATTTCTCCTTCTCTTAACTTCTAAATACTATAATCTATATATTGCATTCTCTTGCATTTTTATTATAAATAACCATGTTTCCGCTAACCTTTTTAATTAGTCAGTTTTGAATCCAAATTAATAACTGGAATTTTCTTAAGAATCCACAATTGTATTCAAATTCATATATAATTAGCATGGGTTGTAGTCTAATAAACTTGATAATATATAATGTAGCTCAATAGGACAAATGGTCTTATAAAAACGACAAGGGTACTTAGGACATCCATAATAGGAAAATAAGAAGACGAAAAAAGGGGGTGCTGGGCTTCAAACCCACCACCCTCAGCTTTCGAAGCATCATTTTCCATTAAGCCAGACATTCATTTTATATTTTTATTGAGCACATTTATATGTATATATAGAAAAATGAAAAAAAAACAGACATTTTTTTTTGCCAACTCGCGCGTCCAGCGAGTGAGTTACACCGCAGCTATTGATTAGAGGAGAAGGGGAAGGCGAGTGGCGAGCTGGCTCGCTCTGTTTCCCTCTCCTGCGAGCCGCTCGTCCAATTCAGAATTAAATTTATTAATCCATAATGAGGATTTATTAAATCCAGTTAAGGTTAAATTTTCACTAATTAATTAGAACTTATTAATTCTTAATTAGATTTTATTATTTTTAATTAATTAAATAAATTAAATACATATATTATAAGTAGATGGGTGGGACCCAACTGCATGGTGCAGCACCCATGACCAGCTCAAATTGTCCAAATTGTGTCCGTCTAGATATATGGTACATCTCTCTTAATTAATTATAATTAGATTTTAATTATATCAAATAGAAATTTATTTATTGTCAACTAAGATTTATTGATTTGACGATCAAGTACAGTTTAGTTGGCAAGACGCTTTCCCTTTAACCAATAGATCGGGGGTTCGAATCACCACTAAATTAAATGGTGAATCACTATTGATCATCTTGAATGAAAAAAAAAAAAAAAAACTAAGATTTATTGATTTCAATTACAACAGATTATTCTCATTAGTTTTATTGATTTTATTAAAATTAATCAATTAATCCAACCTCAGTGTTGGAAGATGCACCAAACCACCTCTTCAAAATTTCATCCCGTCCCCTCCCCCAAAATCAAACTTACCTGAGATGAATCACTTGTCCTATACTACAAAATTTTCTAGTATTAATTATAGTGTAATGGTAAAAGTCAAGTCCTATAATTACGGATGGAAAATCAAATCCCACTATATCATGATTTAATATTAGAATTCCTGTATTCACCAGCTGTGATAATGGGAATTTTATAGCTTAGATCAATCATTACTCCCACCTCCCAAGAGTTATTAAGATACAGTATTATCCCCTAAATATGCATTAAAAATTCTTTATCTTAATAATTGGGCTTGGATCATAATCATACCACTACTTTAGTCCAGATTAAAAAACGAGAGAGATATCACCTGAATTATAAATTATTATTATTCTTGTAAGATCAAATTTCTTTGTATTTAAATTAAAAGCAATGGCTACTATTAAGTCTATTATCAATATTAATACGATCGAATGGACATTTTTTAAAATATACATCTTGTGAATCATTTTCATGGCAGATATGTATGAAAACGTCACGACATTAAATGGTTATATTATAATACAATATGGTTATGACTTCGAGTAGTGCAACTTCCAATCGTGCATTACTTTTTTGCAACTTCCCATTATATATTTTGAATTATATACGACTTCACATTTGATCCAACTCTTTCACATCATCACATTAGTATTCTTTATTAATTAGCGTACGTCAATTTCGTGGCAAGCCAATAATCAAGATGATGACTCGTTCATCCCTCTTTAAAAAAATTCTAAGATTTTTTATTATTCATAAACTCAAGCTCTTACAATCAAAGTAAACGCAACCTAAGTATATATTGCCGACCACCGGGTCTTCCTTGAAGGGAGAAGAAGCTCTTCGTAAAAAATATTGTAACAACTGGTTCTATTATCTTCTTTTATCTCTTCAATTTGCCGCATTTCCTTTTTTCTAAAAAATATGCCATGACAATATCATTTCAAAAGCAATTTCATTAATATATAAAAAAACAACCCAAATCGAAAATGTGGAGAAGCTAAAGATCTCACATGTCTGTACCTAACATCTTGCCACTCATTCATAAAATTTCTGTATCTGCAAACGATCTTCACCCGAATCATTCACTCATTCTCTCATCTTCACCAGCACTTCTTCGTACAAATACCTTTGTTTTAGAAAGCAATAAAAGTGTGAAAAAATATATAGTGTATAAAAAATAACTGATAACACATAAATGCGGGAAATCAAAAACAAAAACAGTGAATATAATAAATTACAGAACAAGAGAAAAAGATGAATTCTTTTTGTCTCATATCAGAAATTCCACAGCCCACATCAACATCCAATACTAAACACTCTACCAAAAGGAAAAAAGGGGGAAGAGAGAGAGAGAGAGATAACTCAAGAAGAGCCATTTTCGGATCGATCAAAGTGGAGAAGTTGACCACAACATTTGGGGCAAATTTCAAGCTGTTTGGGCACCATGTAGTACATTAGGCAGCTCTTGCATCCAGCCACCACCAGCACGTTACTGTTGTTGTTATTATTATTCGAATTCGAATTATTCGAATTATTCTCATTCTCATTCCTTTCTTCATAATAACAATTTTCTTGGTTATTTTTACCACTCCATTGCTCTCTTGACGAACAAGGGGATGATTCTAATGACGACCCATCGCCGTCGTACGAGCTGCTGTCCTCCGCCGAGGAGCAATCGTCGCCGTACTCTGCCGCCGCCGTTCGCGGATCCTCCGTCGCCTTCATGCCCGTCCTCCAATTTATGTAGTATATTTCACCAGTCTGTAAATAAGCAACAAATTCATTTAATTTGGTTTTTCAGAAACTGCATGTAAGATATGCCCAACCCTGAAAATAAATCACAAAATGGAAATTGGAATGTTCAAGATTCGTTCTTTTGAGCGGGTATTAAATGAGGTAACATGTTTGGGACAAAAGAAACAAAATAAAAACAAAGGTGGAGTAATGCTGGATCTGTTAAGGTTTTCCAGCATTAAATGTAGTATTAAAAAAAAAAAAAAAAACACAAAGTACTCCACAATAATAATAGCGAAAGCGATCCAAACAAAATCGTATATGTCTGTTATTTGGAGCTAGGGCCATATTTTTGTTACCTTTAAATCGAGGCATTGCTCCCAATGGAAAGGGAGGGAGCCTTCGGAATTCAATTCCAAGGTGGCGGCGGCGTCCTCCGCCGGCGGCGAATCTGAAGGGCGCGCCGTCCCTCCGCCGTTGGCGCTGCTGCTGCTACTGCTGCTGTGCTGGTGGTTCAAGGAGCAGTTCTGCAGGGATCTCTCAAGAGATGCTGTGATAGTAGCCATGTTCGGAGTAGCCATTTTTCTTTTTTCTTTTTTCTTTTTTTTTTTCTCCGCCACCAATCCCACCTAAATCTCAACAAACGCCTAAAACGGCCAAATCAAAACTGAAAGTTGCAGAAAAGGAAGGAAAAATGTGATGTGGGCGTTTGACGGATGGGGAGAGAGATTGAGATTGATGAAAATTCAAAGGAATTGTGTTGTAAAATAAGTGATAGAAAGAGTGCAATTTGTGGGTTTTCAGAGGCAACTAAAAGAAATTTAATAGATATGGAAATATTTAAATGGGTAGAATTGTATTTGTGAAAGGGTTAGGAGTGCGCGTGAGATTTCATATCTTGAAAAGAATCAAAAGCAGGTAGGGCACCAATAGGGACAACACCGTGCTAACAACCATTTTCTATTTTTTTGTCTCTCCTAATCCTATTCAACCTAGATATATTTTACATGAATATCAAAATAATGGAGTCTAAAATAAATTCTTGCAGTTATCCAATATCACTCCGTTGTTACAAAATTCATTTTACTCGGCATGTACCTTGAATATCAGTAATATTATTATAACTACTTATACAACCTAAATAATCAGAGTAATAATAGTTTATTAAGTATTTTAATTGTCCTACAGGAAATTATGAAATTGTGATGTGATATTTATTCATCTCATAGATCTATAGTCCAATTTTTTTCGCATGTCTAAAGCCTTGTTATCAGAAAGGTATAATCTTAATTCAATTTGTTATGAATATTTAGGAATGTCAACTTAGTCCGAAACTCATAAGTTGACTCAAATAGTCCGACCATTTGTTACGGTTAAGGCTGAAAATTGATAACTTGAAAAAAATCTCAACCTGAATTACCCTAAACCGAATAGCCCGCAACCTGATAGAGTTGGCCCGAAAATAGCATGAGTCCGTAGAGTTAACCCGAAAATGAGTGAATTCCCAATATTTATTTTCAAACTTCATTATATTTATATTTTTCAAACTTTAAAAAGTTAGTATAATAATTTTTTTTTCAAATATAAGTTAAAAAATATTTTGATTCTATATTTCAGAGTTGTACTAATCATTTAACTTTTCTATATTTTACTCTAATGCTTAATATAAAAAATTTAGATAAAAAAATAAAAAAATGAGAATTATTAATAAAAGCGTAAAGTGTCAATTTGGTCCCATCGTTAGGGGAGTTTACTCGAAAATGTCCCACCATTTAGGTAATTCCCATTAGGTGCCCGACGTTTTATTTCCGGGAAGAAAATGTCCCGCAAAAATTTTCTAGCGATCAGAATATTGATGTGATAGCCGAAATTACACATGGCTTTTCTACGTGGAAAAATGACCGGGTAAAAAGAAGGGGCCCCCACCCACCCCCATTATTCCTCCTTTTTTTACCACTCTATGTCACTTCTCCATCCACTCTCCAATGCACTTAAACCCTCTCACACCGCTGCTCTAACCCTTCATTCTCTAGTGGCAAGCTCATGCAATCCGACCGCGACATGGCCATCGGCTGGCTCTTCCACCAAATTGGGAAGCTATTTGTCTATTCCACCGCCAAGCTGTTTCCGCAGTAAACTGAGCTCTGCCTCGTACCTCCGCACTAGCCACTCCAACAATTGAATCAGCTTCTCATTGTGGACGTGTTTTGCTCCAGGCAATCGATGTGTGAGAGGGTTTCATTGTACCGGAGGGTGGAGGGGGAAAATGGTGTAGAGTGGTAAAAGGAGAAAGATTGAAGGTGGGAGTGCGGTGGGACTTCTTTTTGCCCACTAAACATTCTTTTTTTTTTTTTGAAATACACCTTAGACAGTAATTGCCACGTAGAAAAACCATGTGTAATTTTGGCTGCCACGTCAATATCCTAGTCGACAGAAAATTTTTAAGGGACATTTTCATCCCGAAAATAAAACATCAGGTACCTAATGATAATTACCTAAATGGTGGGATATTTTCAAGTAAACGTCCCAAACGATGGGATAAAATTGACCATTTACCCTTGACAAAAATGTATATTCTTATCTCTCTAAGAGTTGCATATTAGTTTCGAGTTGAAATAATACTCATTTATGAATGTATTCATCATTGCATATATAAAATATCAAAAAGATATTAGTTAAAAAATTTGGAATTGTTTCAAACCTGATTAGCCCAGGAATGGCCCGACGGGTTAGCCCAAAACTTGAAAGTTTAGAGTTATGATTGAGAATTTACCAGATAAAATTATAACCGAACGACCCATAATCGAATAGCCCGAAAATCCAAATGGATTGACTCAATTGACATCCCTAATAGTGTTCAACATGCATGTGTCTTTGAAGTTTATGTAGATTAATGTGTTAAAATATGCAGATTCTGTTCCAAAAAGTATGATATTGTTAGATAGAAATATGCATATAATTGAACATAAAACTGCACATTGTTATATACAAATATGAATATGAAATTATGTGTTCCATCTTCTTCAACTTTTCCGACTTTCGGATTCCAATGATTTTTCGTCACTCCTATGTCTCGTCATGCGTGAATTTTCTAAATAACCTCCATGGAGACGCAACCGTCGGTAGCCATAAGAATTTCAAAAATAAATTGTTCGATGATAAGAAGAAAAAGATTATGTATATTGTTACAACTATCCACATAACAGTACTCAACAAGCATTTTTCCTTGAAAGCTTATGCAAATTTATGTGTTAAAATATGCAGGTTTTTGTTTATAAAATATATATTTTGATCATATGCATTTCTATATTTTAACATATACAGGTTTAAGTTTTAATGTATGCAGTTTTCAGGTTGTTTCACCACCATTATTCTTCTTCTCCGATTTTCTTTTTCTTCTTCTTCGATTTGGGGTGAACTTTTATGATTTTTGTTGCTGCTTGTAGGTCAAGAAAAAGAAGGTGTGGTTGTTCCGACAACAATAATAGAATGAGAAAGACCGGGATTTTGGGGGTTTGGATGTGATGTACAATGAGAGGGATGAGTATAAACAGTATTTGAGATAGGTGGATGGAGAAGTCAGGGTGACCAACGACGGCAGTAGCAACAATTGGCAACGGCGGTGGCGACTAACGACTGGCGACTGGCGACTGACGACTGGCAACAGCGGCGGCGTGAAGAGGAAGAAGAAGAAGAAGAAGAAGAAGAAGAAGATGATGATGATGATGATGATGATGAATAAGACGTGACAATTTTACTCTTTGTTGGGTTAAAAATAATAATAAACAAAAAAGTATGCATATTATTAAACAAAAACTACATATAATTGAACATAAAACTGTATATGGTTATATAAAAATATGCATATGATGTTAATTGCTCAAGACTTTGTTCTCTTGCATATGAGAATTGATTGTTTATTTATTGCTTCACAATTCGAAAGAGAATATCTAACTACAACCTCCACGGCACCTCAACCGCCGTCTACCATAATAATTTACAAGAAATCGTCAGGGAGAAGAAGATGAATAAGGAAATTATGTATGTTGTTGCAGTCATCCGTATAGCAATATCCGAAATGGATATGTCTTTGAAAGTCTGTATAGATTTTTGTGTTAAAATATGTAAGGTTCTGTGTTAAATTAAGAAACAATATTCGTCTTCATCAGCGACGTGAATCTGAGGCGGCAGCGGAAGAACATAGAATACCTTATGGAATTCAATGTTTCTAGAGTAATCAGAGACGATGACTTTGAATTCCCTGATCAAATCCACATATCTAATGAAATAAATCTCATCAAAATCCTTTTTGAATTCTCAATCATAATTGAAGGTGCATATATCTTTGAAATGCATATTTTCATGTTAAAATATGCAAGTTTTGTGCTAAAAGATACAATAATTATATTTATTAGCGGAGGCGAATCTAAGGCGGTGGCAGCAAGCCTCTAAACCCCATCAACGCCATGACGAAGCTTGCCATTCACACATTAGTGCCGACATTGGCGAAGATCCGTTCTTTCTTGCGCATCGCGTCTTCTTCTCTCCCAACAAATGTTGCACTATACTTCTCAAATTAGAGGGGTTTGATATTACAAATCTCCCTTTATGCTCAAATAGTAATTTACAAATCTCACTATAAGATTCTCTTTAGTAATAAATTTGTGTCTCAATCTCATTAGCGTGCGGTGTTTAATTCTAACATTATGGTGGTGTAATAGTCTCGTATGCATACAATTATATATATATAATTTCCTATATTTTTTGCGATAAAATTTCAAAATTATCTTGAATAGGTTTGGGTTAATCTTCATTTAAATGAACTAAGTACTCAAGTTTTTATGTTTTGTCCTTCCAATTTTCAATTCTAGTGATAGGAAAATTGGAAGTTATGAGAACATATTATTAGATCATTATAATATTTGCATTGCATTCAATGATATTGCCCTCGTGAAAGTCGAATTCAAGGACGTAGTTATTAAAAGTTTGATAATTCAAATGTTTAATTGTTACTTTCTTTAGATCGAAATATAATTGAAAAAAAAATAGACTAAGTGTATCTACATTTGAGATTGCTCTAAACGCATTTGACTCGTACGAAATTTCATATTGATATTATGATGTGCGCCACATACGCTAAAATTTATTTGCATTGCTATTTATGAAATATAATATTTATTGTGTCGCCTTAGTACCCTAACAAAATTACATACGTATTAGACATGTTCTGAATATGTACTTGGACAAGATACAGTAATAATAAAAATATTAGAAAAAGGAAAAGGAAAAATATATATATATATATTAAAATATTTATATTAGTTTGCAAAGTAGGAGTGGGTGAATCACGAGATGGTGGAATGTGTTTTGGGGGTTCTCAGAACAGGACGACTACATAATTCGTAATTTGGAATCTCTTCTCAACTCTTTTACTGAATTCTCTGACATCAAAGACCAATCTCTTTCCTTCCTTTCTCCCACATTTCTCCTCTCCCATTCCCTTCCAACTTCTTTTTTCTTATTTAATAAATATCAAATTGCATTTTATTTAATATAGAATCAAGTTTCGATGAATTTGAGCGGTAGTCATACTTTTAGTTCGAAAACTATCAATTTTGAGGTAAGTAATTATTTTAAGAAATGAATACTATCTAAAGGATGTTGTGGTTTTAAACTATATATAGACATACACCATTATATAAATAAAAGCTAGTTGAGTTGGAGCTAGAGCCTAGAGCTCAAACTTCATTCATCAAATCTTATAAATTTCAAAATATTCTCTTTTTGCCTTTTCAATTTCGTTTCCTTGATCAACAAAAGTTGATGCGATAATTGATATTGACATACTGGGCCTTCTTATTGGGCCGAACTCTTTAAATTATGAGGTAAAATTAGACAAGTTTACATTAAAATTACTTTTAATATGAACACTTGTAACATATTAATTTTATATAATTGTAATCTGTTTTTTACTTCCGACTGCTTGCATTGCTTTTTCTGTGATTTTAATGAAATAGAAACCTTCTAATGAATTATTTGTGTATGAATTTCACACACACACACACACACACACACACACACACACACACACA
>JAYDZE010554340.1:0-13220 GCA_034509125.1 Monilaria moniliformis | reverse complement strand
ACAAAGTCAAACAATTTCTTAAAACCCGCACCGAGTCAAAACGCGCCATTTAATCGCGGACGGAGGGAGTATTAAATTAGAAAATCATACTAGTTACTTGATCTAAAAGTCAGATCATAAAAGTGTAAGTAGACTTATGGAACAATATTACTATTTCGAATTACCAATCTTTATAAAAAAATCATTTGCCATGCATGCACTACATATTTAGAAATTAGTTTTCATTTTAAAATTTCGATTTTCCAGAAACAAAAGAGGCGCACTTTGGTGTGCTCTACACACTGTGGGCGCGAGTCAAACCTGACCCGATTCAATTTTTTGTTTAAAACAATTATTCATTAATACTGTAACTTTTATACAAAAGACAATCAATTTTATTCATAATAACAATAATTTTTACTTAGAATAATAAAAGTCATTTTTATTCACAACAATAATTAATTACACATCAATTACTTTTTATTCATTATAAATATTATTTTTATTGATACAAATATTACTTTTATAAAATGTGTTATGAATTTGGTTCATGAGTTGGGTGTAGTTAAATTGAGCCGGATTCAAGTTAAATTCAGATTGTGTTCAGGTTGAAACAAACCCAGTTCGGTCCGGAGACGGGTCGGCCTGCGCGCATAGTAGGTCCGCGCCTTGCTGAGTTTTTGTGAAAACAAAATCTTGAAAATAGAAACGAAATCTTGCGGTACAATGTCGTTGTAAGTCAATGTCGTAATATTTTTTGAGTTGTCGTTGTCGGAATTATTGAATGAGAAGAGAAACAAATGAGCAAAGTTAAATAAGCTTAAAATACTGCAACTATATTAGAGCTGTGACGGCGCCACCCTTGTCCCGCTGCAGACAAATTGTCTACAAATACCACAAACAAGCCGTGCTCAAATTCGCTAATTCAAAACTTGTGCCTATAAACACAGTTTCCTGCTCAAGGAGATTGAATCGTAGAGAGAGATGATTGAAAGTTTTGTATACAAGGAACCCTCATCAATTTCGAGAAATGCATTTGGGCGGCGACGCTTTTCTATCTTCTCGGTTTAGCCTTTTCAGAAGTTTCGTGGAAGCATCTCCAATACCCAAAATTCTGGAATCGAGCGCCAAAAGTCTTCGAAATCTCGGATTTCGAGTAAAATCGGGATGCTTATTATCTACACTCCGGCGTTATTCGCCGGCATCGCCTCATTTTGGCTATTCCCCGGTCGCGGGATCAGGTTTATGATGTTGAAATCTGCTGTCACCGTTCATTTTCTCAAGGGAGACCTCGATGTATCTCTCTCTCTCTCTCTCTAGTTATTGTTTTGTCTTTTCCCCTTTCACAATTGATTTAGTTTCTTCTCGATTTATGGCTCCACCTCGTTTTAGTGATGCTGATTTTGTTAGATTCAATTAGGCATTCATGTGACTGCCAACAAGTTCATTTGTTTCTGATGAAGCAGCTTATGTTGGTCTAGTGTTTGATGTGAATGCAAGTTGAGGATGTCATTTTTGTGATAGTGATGTGATTTAATTGGGGAGTTTGTTTGAGGATATTGTTGGCTCAACTAGTTAAGTATGTTGAAATTAGGCAATATGTGAAGTTTGCAAATTTGATTGTCACACATTCGAACAAAATGCTTTCCATTTTACTCGTTGTTGAGGTAACTAGAGCTTATAACAACCGGGGAATCGGACGCTGAGAAGCCCTCCTTCGGAGTGGTATGGTATGTCTATCTTGGTTGCGACATATTTCTACTTATTATGCTACAGAGAACGGGCGAAAGCAAGTCGCTCTAGAGAAAAATCGAGTATAAAGAGTTGTATTAGCCTTGAATATTGTGCGTGTTTATGTTGCTTTAAGTTACAAGAACGAACCTTTATCCAATTGATGAAGTCTTTAGAACAATCGGCAGGAATCCTTTAACTGTAGGATGCCTCATTTCATGTTAATACGGAATTAGTGACTGCCTTTCGAGTGCTCATGCTTGTCATATATTCAATAAACTTGCGTTTATTAGATGAAAGATTCCTAGTCTTGCAAATGATCAAAATCTCACCATATTCTCCAACCAAATGCATGGCGGACTCCCTTCTTTTAATATTGCTCTATTAAATAATGCTTTTGAAGTCTTGAAATTTCTGTGAATGGAAAAGAAATCATGTTCTCCTGTAGCTTCTCTTGCTCATTTCTCATTCTCCTTACCAGCGGTGATGAATCTCCCAGAAGACACGCTATCTTTAGTTCATTTGTCATGAAACCGTTGGTTGGCGTTATTTTAGTTGAGCGGCCTTGTCACAAAATTTGACTATTCGGTGATAATATCAATATGGTTTTTTCAAAGACGAGTTCCAGTCAACCCCTAATCTTGTATGATTGTTTCACGTTGTCATATATGTCGAGGGTTTTTAAAAAAACTTGGATCATAGTAAAGCTTCATTCTGCATATTCGTTTGTCCAAATTTTATGACTATTCTAATTCGAACTTGCTTGGAGTTCTGCCGCTACTAATATGCTGAAAATGTAGGGAAACTGATAATGCTTTTGATGCTTGTTGGAAGTGTATTTATCAACCGTTTCAATCCAACTGATTAGCCATCTTATTCCCTCTGTCTTCTGCAGGTATTGTTCCTTCACTAATTCAGCGGCTTTATTGGCACGGAAAGTGCAATCATACTTCACAGCTGCTGCTGGTTTTTTCTACTTTCACCACCAAACTGAAGGGCTTCCGGAGCCTTCAGTCGACCTCAAGTATCTTGGTGTCGTGGTCTCTCACGTCGGGCTCTCTGGCAACTTGTATCACCACTACCTTCTTTCCAAACTCAGGAAGAACAATAGTAAGGGGTACGAGATCCCTCGAGGAGGTCTGTTTAATCTCGTCATATGCCCCCATTACCTCTTCGAGATCGCCACCGTCGTAGGGTTCTCGTTCATCTCTCAGACGATATTCACCTACGTGTGTGCCATTGGAGTGGCATTTTACTTGAGTGCAAGAAGCTATTTCACCAGAAAATGGTCTGTTTCCAAATTTGAGAATTTCCCAAGACTGTCAAAGGTTTGATCCCATATGTTTTCTAGATTTTGCATTTGTGTGTGCTGAAATACCCTCAACTCTGTGCAATCTTGATAGATTTTTTCTGTAACATCCTGGTGTTTTGTTTCTTCATCTTGCCTTTGTTAATAATAAAGAAAATGTTGCATTTGAGAATAATAAAGAAAATGTTGTGGAAAAATGAACATTGAACATGGCACTAATTATTACCAGAAGATAATATCATAATTCATTAAATTCCTCAACCAAAACCAAAATAAAAAATAGAAAAAAAGTTCGCCCCTTGATTACTCTGAAAAAAAAGACAAGCTAGCTTGAAATGGAACGAAGAGAAGTTGAAACACAAGACATGATCTTGAACATGAATGTGCAATGAAGAAAAGAAGAAAAGCCAATCACAAACTAAACTTTTGGCTCGAATCATCATCATGAATTGATGATTCATGTCTGAGAATCCATGGCTAAAATGGTGCTGAGATTCATGGGATTCATGTAGTCCAATGATCCAGTTAGGATTTGCTGCACAATGATTCTGTTTGCTTTCTCAGAAGGGTGGAATGGGTCCCAAAATGCATACACATCTCTGTTAGGGCACAGGTTGGAGAGTGGTGTACATAGACCCATCCCATTGTACGGGCCCTGTCCGCAGCACGCCACCTTCGACGTCACGAACCCTGCCCGAGAAGCGAGTTAGTATGGGTAAACGTAACGTGCTCGGTCATGTGTGTGTGCATGAGAGAGAGGGAGAGAGATACCAAATGCTTGAGGGTTGTTGATGAAGTCGTAGTGCGTGAGCTGTGTGTTGGCGGCGATGAAGACGTTGCTGCGAAGCTCGGAGTTGAGCGAGAGAAGCATCTCGGTGAGCTGCGGGTTGAAGAGTCCGGCGGCACGTTGGAGTTCCGGTGAGCACTCGCCGTTCCGGCTGCGCTGGGCTAGCTCGGCCGGTACGCACCCGATTGGCCCGGTTCCGGTCACCAGAACCTTGCGGGCACCTAGTTCGTGAAGTCTCTGCATTCATCGGTAATAGCAGTAAATCAGACTCGATGTAGAAGGAGTTAGATGAGCATCATTACATTCGTAGAGTTCACCACTAAGCCACCCAGGAGCATAATAAGATTAGGTTAAGTAATTTTGTTGTCTAAGCGGATCTATGTTTGTGGTTGAATAATTCTGGACATGTATTGAATATGAATGAGTTATTCAAATTATTATTTGAACATATTGGGAAGTAGATCTTCCACATTTATTCCCTTATTCAATGCTTGTAAAGATAACCACCAACATTTCTGTACCTTGACAAGGACTTATCTTTACCCCATTAATTAACTATAATTTTATTTTAATATTTATATCTACATTTTAATTAAATGTACTTGTTCCGACAACTAATATTATGTCTTTTATTCATTATAATAGGATATTTTTGCCAAGCAAGCGGTCCAACTCTTATCTATCTATTATCATGTCACACCAAACTCCACAATTCCATATTTATCAAAACAAGCTATGTACAATAATTATTTTAGAAGGGGCTTGATATATCAAAATGGGCATATATGAAAGCAAAATTAGCTTTATCACTACCAAATTCAAGATTATGCACTTGAAGCCCCATTTGGTTTAATCAATCAAAACACAATCAAGTCCGATCTAACAAGAACCAGAATATAAAAGACGAGTGACAAATATTCATAAAGTCGAGAGTTTACCGTCAGAATTTTGCGATACTCTGAGATAATAAAGGGAACATAGTTCTGAAGAGAATATTGACGTGATCGGGCGGAAAACGGAACCAAATAATAGTTGTTAACAAAATCATTCCCTCCCAAAGTAATTAGGACCAAAGCTTCATTTACGAGTCTTTGAGTCTCTGCTGGTCCAATTATTTGACTCACTCTTGATTGATATTGCTGAAAATATTGCATCTGTTGCCCAATTCTGATTATATTCACCTGTAGAATTTTGCATATAAATTAACAAATGATAAGCTCTATTAGACAATGACTAGTTAATACACTATCGTGGTCCTAGAGTTATTAATTTTTATCAAAAATTTGTATGAGGTTTCATTTACTGTAGATAAAACTTACAAGTACTTACAATTAAAAGTGATAATTTTTTGAATAAAAGTGATAATTATTAAATTATTATAGATAAAAGTGACAATTTTATGAACGTACGTGACAAGTGTACGTTTTCGAATAACTGTAATTCACGTTAATTATTACTCCTATTCTTTATTTTCTAGTTGGTAACAGACTTAAATATGTACCATTTGTTGTCATCATAAATACATCTGATTTTGAATTTTGGGACACGTTTTCGGACCTACTCAAAACTTTATGCATCTGTTACACTTAATGTGGATATACTGTTTCTTTACATATTTTCCATGTATAACATTCCAAAAGGAGATGCACTTCTCGAACCCATAAATATATGTCTAGCTGTGTATATAATAGCAACATTAGTGATTCAAATGCCTTCTTTTTCTCACTTTTAAACTAACATCATAAAAAAATATTTCCAACTCAGGGAATGCTTGTAACATAGACAGAAAATGAAACGAAATAGGCCTAAATATGTAGGTTTTCTAAATTTACATATACACTCAATACAGGAAAGCTAACAAAAATGCATCCAAGTAACTGGAAATGCAAACAAGAAACTGAAAACGAAAACCAACAAATTCATGGCTTAATTTATGATAGTAACTAAGATATATGTTTAATTACATATATAGTAACTAACACGAAACATCCAAGTCCAACTGAGAAATAGTACCACTGATCAAGAATGTAATATGAATCTTGCGGAATCTCTTGATATTAATCAAAAGACAGACACCCATAAGCGTTGTAGGGATTAAATAAATATCATAAAAGACAAGCATAAGTATTCACTTAAATTGAGAAAAATAATTAAATGTGTACTTACAAACTGAACTCCAGTGTCATTGAGGATTCCAACTCCAGCAGATGCAAAATTGGCGCCAATTAGCAATTTTGAGCCACTCATTGCTGGACTCAAGTAGGGCAGAGGTGATTCACTTTGACCGATTCCCTGACCTGAGTAAAAATATATAAAATAATTGTCACACATAGAGATAATTATGTCACGTATACCTACATTGGTTTAATCTCGTACTTTATTTCATCAGTTCACAGAAACGGTCCGAACTGGCAAAACATATCACGAGAGGGATCCGAGACTCAACTGATAAGATCTGGGATGTTGTAGCCGTTGGAGAACCGGCCGGTGGCGCGGCGGCCAGGATAGTCGATGCCATAGGGCGGGGCGTCAGCGCGGGCGGTTGTCGCGAGATAGTTGTTGTTGCCGACGTCCACGAGTGAGTCTCCGAACACGAAGAAGGCCCGGGCCTCGACGCGTGTCGAGGCAAGCAATGCGGCCGAGAGAAGGGCGAAAAGAAGGGTAGCCATTGGGAGACCCTAATGCGGAGGAATGTGTATATGCCAACAACACCTTCTAAGTCGAAGTCGAGCGAGCTAGATATCACACGCCCAAAAAGATAGTAGGGTTTGAACGCACAAGAAAATGCTCAGATTCTTATAGGGCTATACAGAATGATAAATGGAGAAATGGGGAATATAAATAGAGAATTGGCGATCACAGTGGAAATAATAAAGAAAACAGAAAAACAAGTGAGAAGGGTAGTTCTAGTGCATTCAATTGGACAGTTGTGTGTGGCTGGTTATAATCATAAGGATGGAGCCACCTAGAATTAAGTTACCATATTGAATTACAAGTAGCAATAAAATCTTGCTTTTCATGAGGTGGTTGGTCATTAAGTTGCAATTTAGTCTTTATTTTATATATTTATTGAGGTTATTGCATTTAGAATCAATTGTACTCATCTCTGATTTGGTGAAAACTTATTTTCTGAATTTATTGTAGAAATAATTTAACTTTCGAGAGAGGAATTTAAATAACTTTTTCTAAATATTTCCGTGGATTTTTTATAATCTATATAAAATGTGATGTTCTGTAACTATTCACTCTTCCATATTTGACCTCATGCATATCTTGCACGTCTTGATAAGAAGTTGAAGTAGGGTTTCAACTTTATGACAAAAATAAACAGGGATCAGTCTTGATATTAAAGAATAAGATTGTTTTGGGGATGATCACGTGTAATAACTCGACCGATTTGTTATTATGAATTTCAAATTCGTGGGGCATCCAAAACTCTTTTTAATAAGAGATTTTGAGTTTAATCAAATATATATGCAATTTAGTATTTTCTCATTTTATATAGTGATATAATAATTATATTTGTATAATATCTTAGTGGTCTCTCACCTTTATAATTGTATAACATACTTTTCTTGTTAAGAATATCATGATTTTCTTTTCTTGAAATGATGTTGTATTAACTTAATTGTCTAAATCTTGTGTCTAAATGCATCAGGTTAATAATTTTCAAATTTCAGTTTTTGGGCGATATCAATTAAATGCTGATGATTTGTTTTCTTCTGTTTCTTTTTTTCTAATGCAACGTCTTCGCTTATCTAAGTTACGTACTTTAGTTTAGATGTGTTTAAAATTGTATATAAATAAATAATAGATAGCCTTATATAAGATTGGCGGCTCTATTTAATTTTAAGTTACCCCACCAAATTAGGGCATCAGGAACACTATAATACTTGCATTATTTATGAAAATTTTCCATCGTCACTTCTCAACACCCACAATTTTATGCAATATAATTTTTCTTCACTTTATCACCATTTATAGGTTCCATCTCTTATTTTTTTTAATTATTTTATTATTTTATATATTTTGTAATTGTTTTATATTTATATACCCTAATTAAATTCTTATGCAAATAATTGAAAAATGCAGATTTAATTAAAATTTAAAAACTATATAATTAAAATAAAAAAACTACAACTACATTAAGAGAATTTCTCCTTGAGACCTTGCAAAAACTGGCGGTACTTTTGCAATTGTTCATCGTATATCTAAGATGTGAATTTGTTGTAGGCTTTGCAATACAAATTCAACAACACGCACTCATTCATATTTTCAAGTGCCGCTTGAATACCCTTGAGATCCTCCGTTGCCGCACTGCATGAGGTCGGTGCCTTCCCATTCGCCTTGCGCTTAGTCGCATTTTGTCCAATCGGATGACTTCTACTCGACTCCACACCAACGCTCCTACCAGTGTCGTCGCTCTAAATAAGGTTGTCCGAGCCGCTTGTGGAGAATTGGCCGTCAGACCTGTGGTTCATTCTTTTCGGTTCAGACGCTTCTCCGCTGCCCTCCCACTTTTCGGATTGACAAACCTTATCTCAAGTCTTTACGTACTTGAAAACCTTCTTGTTCTCGACCAGATAGGTGGTCATCGCTTCTTTTAAAATATCCGTCTCACTTGCGATTTGTAGGTAGGGAAGCCTCGAGGGCGTACCTCGTTGTACCTCTCGAAAAGTTTCTGCCAAAAAGCCAATGCTTTTTGTTGGTTGGCGAATATTGGATCTTCGCTAATATCCACACAGACTTGGGAGATCTTCATGGTTTTCTCTGTGGTGTACGAAACTCAAACATCGCGCGTGGGAATCTCCACTTCATCGAAAAATTTGATTCTATCAAGACCTTGGGGAGACAATGAGGCGAGATAGGGAGATGAGGAGTATGCTGGTTGAGAAGCCATTCCAAATGAGAGTAGATTATTTGGATCGATTCTCTATGATAGAAGATATTGTTGGAATTATTTGTGGAAGTCCGACATAGTGGAATTTGAAATTTCTTTAGAAGAAATTATGGAAGAATTTGGAAGAAAAGTAAAAAGAAATCGAAGAAGATATATAATTTTAAGGTGAGAATGAAGTGAACGAGAATCGGGATATTAAAAAATAAAAAATAAAAGAAGAAAAGATCTCTTTGATTAATGGTAAAGAAGAAAGAAGAAGGAAAAAATTTATAAAGAAAATAAAAAATTAATTTTCTTTTATAAAATAAGTTAAAAACGGTTAAATTTAAGCCGAATCGTTATGCCAGTGTGTGTGCAGCACGTGACACGCGATTGGCCAAGACGGCTGCATATGCTGCACGCGCGCATGAGCTGCATCTAAAGAAAATGGCACGCGTATACGTGCAAGACCGACATGCTTCTTCGTCAGCAACGGCGGCTGCCCTCCTTGTGCGACCTCCATGCGGTGCATGAATGGTGTGTGTTGCTATGGCTCTTAGTATCACTAACTCCGCAAATTGTGAATAGTACTTGGATCGATGAGCATTCATTCTTGTCTGTAATATTACTTATTTTGTCCAAACAGTGACTTCTACGTTGGCATAATTGTTATTGGAATTTCTTTCATGCCCACTAAGTACATATATATTGAATATTTTTACACTCCCAAGAGTGACAAATATTATAAGTTTTATTCATATATTTTATGCGGTAAATTTAAAGGTTTAACCAACCTAAATATTTGTGGGGATTTAGACCAGACCATGGTATAAATATGCTTTTAAACCAGCTAATATAAAATATAAGATATATTTGAGGATTTTTTCGATTTGGGAACAATTTTCAAAATAAACATTTTGCTATTATAAAGATAAAAAATAGCCGCAACTATAATAATATGTAAAATCAAGGCACTGTTATCAAAACACACTTTGCATTGTACACAAATTAAATACAATCTTCTATGTTATTAACTATATAATTGTGTAGAATTTACTTGATAAAACGTGTTTGAAACGATATAATTTGTTTAAAAGTGATACTTGTTTGCATCTTTTGTTAAAAATTCAGAAAAATGTTGTTTAAATTTAAGAGATTGAGCTTGATTAAGTTGAAGTACAACCCGATAAAGAGTTTATAAGCAAAAATAGTGCGTGGACGGAGCTAAAACAAGGGAGAACGAACCAAAATAAAAAAGGTACGCGATTGTGGTCAAGGGCACTTGTCCACAGACCATGGGCTAACCTCATTTGTACCACGGTCGGTGCCGATGTGAGAGAGAGAGGTTCAGAGTTCTTGCATTGGAACCATATAGAAACAAACACGAGATAGATCTTTCAAAAAACATTTTTTTTCTTTCAAATAAGCTAATTCATTTGGGACTTGCATAACCACTATTTTTCCTATTTAAAGATTAGCTCCACTAATTTTTTCAATTATTTACTGATAAAGATATGTCAAAGTGATTTCCTACTCCTCAATAGATCCTCCTATATCTATGTATAAACATTGGTTAATCAAGAATACACTTCGAATTGCTGATTAATTGTCAGAGATGGCTTAGAACCAATAGTTCATTATCTAATGGATCTCTTCCCTCTAATACTATATTAGAGAGTTATCAATAATCTATCCACTATTTTCTTATCTAATAGAACTCTATTGGATCAAATGACAAAGACATTGTCAAGATAAACGATGGCTTTTCATGGATGAAATGAAAATTGAATTCACGTAACAAATAGAAAAAATGATCATTCCTAGCCAGCAAGGTATGCAACTATAAAGAGGGATTAAGTGGAATATAAGAAGAGGAAGAGGGAGAGTAGGTGAAACTAAATAGCTATATATCATATATACTTTTATAAGGGTATGTGACTAAAATTTACTATCTTATGATAACAAATGAGTCTTTTTTTCCTTTTTAGACTATTCCCCGTTTTATAATTTCAGGATTTAAACTGTTAAAAGGGCCATTCTGTTAAATCTTAGCATCCTGAATCTCGACAGACATGCGATTACATTTCTAATGTATACGAAATTAATTATTCTTATATTTTACTCATTCCGTTTTATTAAAATAACTCCTATGTCCTTTTCTACCTCTCTAGACTGTAGATCACTTTCTTTGTTAATGTACTCTATTTCATGATTCTTAAAATTAATAATAATTTCAATATTATAGGGAACTTGTTTAATAATTTTGCTATTTAAAATATAGTACATAAATCTTTTATTTTTATATTGAGAATAATAAGGTTTGAATTCAAAGATCTCTCTGTTATAAAATAGAAGGTTGCATCATTTGGTATCCTTGAATAGACAAGAGAATATATATGTTAATACGCATGAAAAGAGGAATGCGACTGACTCGAGGCAATCAAGGTACTATTATTATTTTGTTGTTTTATATGACTATTAGTGGAATGAGTTACTTTAGAGAACACTTATAAAAGTTATTGGTGGTGGTTAAATAAAAGGGTTGAGATAATTTATGTTTAGTGAGTTGAAAATATGACATGATTTTAAAACATGCAAATAATAAAAATAACAGTAAATGGAATAATATGAGTTTGACAAAATTGCGGCTTCAGAAAAATGAGATGGACAAGACAACTTTGTCATGAGACCATTTTGTCAAAAATCGCAAATATGGTAGAAGGCAAAAAATTCTTTAACTGACCAATTTATCGATGCAAATTTCTCTTGTGCCCTATTTGCAGTGTACATTTTCTTTTTCAAATTTTAAAGACTCGATCCTAAAGTATAACTTTGAAGCAAAATTAAAATGGAAATGGTAATAAATATATATAGTTGATCATGTAAAACTTGTTATTGATGTTGATGGAGTGTTGCTAGATAATGAAGCATGTGATGAACATAAATGAAACTCAATGATACAACTACTCACAGACAGGATCTTGCTCCTTACCTATATATCAATCCTCTCAAACTTTATTGCTAACGCCTTGCTTCATGTGCTTGTGCCATTCCAATTACAACATACATATAAAATTAATAAAATTCATTTTTTAATATAATTAAATAGTATTAAATGTTTTTCCCTCACTAAAAATAGAAAGAAAAAGAAAAATATCAAAGGCGAATTCTGTTGGCCATGCGAGCTTCATACACCGGGTTTGGATAAATTATATTAAAGTGGTATTTAATGTCACATGCAGATTAATTAGGACCTTACAATTGCTAAATTTGTTCGCTTATGCGGTATCAATGTATCATTAAGGGATATATACACTTTGTATCCCTAACTTTCACGATATTTTGAAAAATATGTTGAACTAAGTTTAATTTCCAGATGTCCAAAACTTCCATGAGATTTTCAAAAAATGTCCCTAGCTACATAGAGATTTCGGCCACAAAATATTGAATCGCCTCTCCGAATTCTCGTGTATCCACTGTAGTGCTAAACGATGCTGTTTTACATGGCTTTTCTTCATCTCTACGTTGACAAAAAATTCTCCGACATCCTCATATTCGTGACTCATGAGTCTACGTTTTCAAAAAGAATACTTGAATTTATTTTTGTCAATTTGATGATGTGAATGGATAATCCTTTTACTTTAAAATTTTCAAATGTACTGCGGGGAATGATATATACAACGAATGTAGGAGCATAATCGAATCGAGTCGGGCTCAGAATACACAAGCTTGGTTATTGATTGAGCTGAACCCCGGGTTTTGTTACCTAATATTCTTAGGCTCACGAGATTATTCGAGCTTAAACGAACTTCCTAAATTTAAATTTATGTTTAATTTATTCTTTATTCATAAAGTCATAAGGTCAAAGACTTAATACAATTATCACTAATAATATTTTTATATTTTCAAACTTTTTCGAGAACTACCAAATTGCATATTGCCAATTCAAGTTTGGTTCATTTAGCTAAAGAACTTCACTAAACAAAATCGGATAAGCTTTTATCGAGCCGGTCAAATAACATATAAGTATTAAAGAAGAGAGGAGAATAATTATCAATAGGGATGCCCGGTTAAAACCGAACCGGCGGTTTTAACTGGAACCGGAACCGCTGGTTTCGGTTTTTGAACCCTAATCGCCGAAAACGGTTAAATTAGAACTGAAAAATCGGTTACGGCGGTTCGGTTACAATTCTGAAAAAATGGAAACGAAACCGTCGATTTTCAGCTTTTGCAGGCTACGGGCATAGGTGGCAGGTCTAGGCTGACACGGTAGGCTGAAATCGCTGGTTTCTGTTGCAAAACCGGCGGTTTTCCGATTTTTTTCCTTCAAATTCAAATTTTCCACACCCATTTTTATCTATAAATACCCCCTCATCATCCTTATTTCAACTTACACCTCTTGTATTAACAAGTATTCTCTCTTCTCAACCTCCAATTTCTCTCATCTCTACCTCCTAATTCTCTCTACTTGTGTAAATTGTGCTTACTTTCACTACTATACTTGTTTACTTATCATTTATATTCACACATTTACA
>JAYDZE010554330.1:0-13221 GCA_034509125.1 Monilaria moniliformis | reverse complement strand
ATGTGTTATTGCTTTCTCTGGACAGGCTCAAGATTTTAGGACACAAGGAACTAAGATGAGAAGAAAGATGTGGCTGCAGAATATGAAGATAAAGCTGATAGTTCTTGCCATTATCATTGCCTTGATCTTGATCATAGTTCTATCAGTGTGTGGTGGATTCAATTGCAGTAATAAATAAGTGCCTGTTTGCATATATAGGTTTGTCCTCCTTGACAGAGCGCACACTATAATGCTTCTTTGCGTTGAGCTTTGTTTCCCCTAAATTTTTTGGTGACATGTTGTGCCCTTTTGCTCTATTCTGTATTTTTGTGAGATAATATTTGTTGTATATTTTGTATTCTGAATTGTCTGAATATATTAGAAGAGTCGTTTGTGGCAATGAGCTCTGCATTTTTACATTGAAAATAGTTTATCAGAGCATGATTTTATTTTTCGGAATGAATTTTTTAGTATTTATATTCCATACTTTATAGATAATAATTCCGTATTTGTTGTCATTGCACTTGCTTAGTCAATAAGTTACGCGTTGTATAATAAAAAAGCAGGTTGTGAGAACGTTCATGATATCTCATAGTCATACAGTGGAATATCACGCAGACCACATTTTCTGTTCATATTTTTCTAACCAAGAATTTTGGTAGCCATTCTCTGGAATTCAGGAGCTATTCCTATGAAGTAAAATGAATAGGATAAGAATAATAGTTTTGTCTCCATTTTGTTCCCATGTTTTCCATTGTATATTAAACTTTACGGGTCTCATTATTCTTAATGCATTTTTCATTTTTCATTTATCTTTCCAACTACTGCCTAAAGTCCTCCTATCTGTTTTGTACCCATGAATATCGATATTGAGATACGACGCTCCACAACAAATTGTGTGAGAGACGGTTGATATAAGGTTGGGTTTCTTTTGAGAATAATTGGGACTTGGGTCCTTATCATTTGCCTAGATCTGGTTCTGTGATATCTGCTTCTGTGCTTGGCCTTTAAAACTGCTCTTCGAACCGTTTAGATTTGTCGGAGATCCTTCTTAGCGTCGGCTCAATTGTCGTACATGATGGGCTTAGGCCCAATGAGATGAGATGATGATTAGTCTAAAATTTCCATAGTTAATTATTGTGTGGGTGGTTGCATTAAAATTGCAACAGGGTGTTCGCACTGGGTCCACTATAATTGTAACAGGATCCAAAACACGCGTCATTTCAATCTCTAATCTTTGTTTACAATCATACTTTAAGTATCAAAATAAAATTCTAGCCATTAATATAAAACTAAGTGGTCTTTGGCTATGCTTTGGGCTGTTTAATCGATTACCAATGTAATTGATGATTGTAAAATCATGCATCTGTTCAGTTTCGGTTAAAGATTTAAAGAGTTTTCGGTTATCGGTTATAACTGGCCTGTTACTGGTTATAACCAATAACCGATTAGGAACCGATTTATTACTTAATCTCTAAATCTAATTTCAATTTACACGAAATCCTAATTCAATTTTTTATCTTTCCCCGTCCTACTTTCTCACTGTCGGTCTCTCACCCTCACCGACTCACGCCCTCACTTCTCGACTGGCGACCGAGGCTTCGACGTGGCGATGCCCACCTCCTCCTCCATCATCTTGCGGCCCGCCAGAAGCCTCCTCTGCGCCGCACTACCACCAACCTCGGCCTCAGGTGATAGGTATGCGCTTAGTACTACTTAATTGCTTCTTGTTTGTAGCAACTTGAATTTGATGTGACACCAGACCACCACTGGTAACTTAATTGATATGTAGCTACAATTGTTGCTTGTTTAAGTTTTTGTGGACAAGTATACAAAGCGCATGTTCTCCATTGTTTAATTAATTTTTACAGTTCGATTAAGTTTTTGACCACCTGTATATAATTACAGTTAGATTCTGCTATTTTCCTAATTTTACTCGGATTTATGTCCTTCTATAAATAAATTAACCGATTACTTTTTGTCGAATTGGTAGTGGATCAACTGCTATTGTTCGTTAAGTTGTGGTGGTGATAATTTTCGTCCAAGTTCCTAATCTGCTTTAATGGCGATGGATGAATAAATTGCGTCTCAATTCTACATGAACTTGTACAACAGTTTCTAATTCAAATAGGAAGTTTAACTTTTTCTAATTCAACAGTACAACAATTATTTTTCTTCTATACTTTTTCTCAACTAAAAACTTGATTGTTACAGTGTTACTTTTAAGGAAATTGTGTCTAGTTGATTTGGTTTAAGTTAAATATGATTTAATTTTCTTGGACAAGTGTATTTTTCTTTTTTGAGGACATGCTTCAGGTATTATGTTTATCTTATATTTTCATTAATATGCGATGCAATAGGAAAAATCTTATTGTTTTATACCCACACCACTCCCAACTATTTGCATGAAAATGAAATACAATTCTAGCTAGAAAGTTGAATTTTAAGAGAAAAGGAATATAATTTTATATTTATATATTAATTATAGTGAACCGGTTATTCAATTAACCAAATAACCGTTTCAGTGCAGTTCCAATTCTTCTCTTGGTGCTTCGACCGGTTCAATTAACCGGCCAATTCAGTTCAGTTAGAACCGAACCAACCGAATAAACAACCCTATTTTGCAATAAATATCTTTTCAATTATTCAGAAATTTTGAAGTTCTCAACAAATATTTAACAAAAAAATTGATTATAACATATTGTTTCATAATCTTATAAACATTGCTATATTTTGTTATTTTCAATATACACCCTTCTTGTTTTATTCTCTATTTACAAGTCAATTATCTAAGCACTTAGATAATACAAGCTCTAGAAATATCTTAAGATATATTAAAGGTTATAAGATGTTTGTAAATTTAGCCAAACGAAAGAGAGAGAGTTTGGAGAGACGAAATGGCAAACGAAACCAAAGAATTATATAGCCAGTCAGAAATTGGTTGCTTGCTCTTGGGACATTTTGCGTAAAGAAAACATCTGAAAACAAAGCTTGCCCCTTCATACAGAAATATTAGGCAAAATAACCATCAGCTGCCAACCTTGAGAAATAAAGCCACTATTTCATCACCTGCAAACCAACTTTTCAAACATAGCAAACTAGGCAAGCACTTCTCCAGAGCAAACAAACAAGAACCAACTACCAACAACTATGCTTGGTTGCCACCACCCCTCGGAGTCGCACGGCCACCCATCCCTCCACGCCCGCGGCCGCCATAACCTCTGCCACCTCCACCTCTACCTCGACCCCTTCCATATCCAGCACCTGAATTAATAAATTGACATGCTCATTAACCTTCATGAAATGTATATAAACAATCCAGAAATAGTCAAACTATAACACCTTTCAATTAGATATCTGTCTGAAATAACAAGCTATGGAAAACCCATACCAGCTACAGTCTAATTGAAGAATTTCAAGTACTTTTAACAAATTCAAAAATGGAATGAATTGTTTCAAGGTTAAAAGAACATACCACGATAGCCCCCACCCCAACCTCCACGACTTCCACCTCGGCCCCAGGTAGAATATCCACCTGAGTTAGAATATCCACCAGAATAGCCACCAGAGTAGCCGCCTGAATTAAAATAGCCACCATTATAGCCACCATTGTAGCCACCTGAATACCCACCATTTTCTGCAGGGGAAGGGGAAGAAGAATCATGTACAAGATATCAAAGCCATATATGCACCACAGAAGGCATAAATTATAAGGTGGTTGATAGTTTCGCATGACTTGCAGTTAAAGAATGAAGTACCTTGGTAGTTTGAATATCCACCTCTGTGCCAACCTCGTCCCCTTCCTCTGCCACGGCCTCTTCCTCGTCCATATGTATCTAGAAATCAAAAGTACATGCAATTAATGGTTGGACATGCAACTATTTACAATAATCAATTCAGTTAATTATCTTACCTTCATTACCAGCATTATAAATTGCACGTGCTTGTCTAGGAGGTTGATGTTGCTGCTGTGGCTTATAGTTGCTATACTGCTGTTTAGTTTGATGATCCGCATTAGATGGACCTTGATACCTGATCCATGATGATACATTAGAGACTATAGAGACTGGGACAAAGGATAAACTTCTAATTGAACAACCATATTTAAAACAAGAATCAGATTTGTTTAAACACAAAGAGACACCCATTGATGGAAGAAGGCATAACACATGTTCCTAACTGTAGCGACTGTATCACATAACATGTCTGGGAAAACACATTGCTGCAACTCTAAGGATCAGGTTGAAAGGTTATGCAACCAGCACATGCCCAGAATTTGTTGTATAGAGTGTCTAAAATACAATCAACAGAAATTACCCAGGAGAGTTCAGGTTAAGCTCTTTAGTCGACAGAGTAATTGAAATCATGGATACATGGCGAGTCTGCTCCACACTGTAGGCATAAATATCTGCATTAGAGATTCCAGTAGCAGAATATGTCCATGCAGATAATGCATATAATTGATTATAAAAAGAGACGGATAGTACAACAAAATGTGCATCAGGACAGAAAAATTGCAGCAAAAGGGCAACAAACTTCAAACTCACATCTGAAGGCCCTCTTCAATGGGTTCGAAGGTATCAGTTATG
The DNA here is from genome assembly GCA_034509125.1 of Monilaria moniliformis. Taxonomy (NCBI): domain Eukaryota; kingdom Viridiplantae; phylum Streptophyta; class Magnoliopsida; order Caryophyllales; family Aizoaceae; genus Monilaria; species Monilaria moniliformis. The sequence goes on along the minus strand of JAYDZE010554330.1, from coordinate 8,653 downwards.
CTGACTGAACTGATGGCAGTTTCCTGATGCAGTTGAGGAACTCTTCTCTATATCCAAAGGAAAGCATTGAGTCCTTCACATTGTGTAAGAGGGAGAAAGATAGAAGTATCAGAGGAAATTGAATAGCAACCTTTAAGATTTCTGCAATAGCCACAGTTTTGTTTATCGCCTGACCCATTGCCTTTAAGACAATCTCTTTCACTTGTCTCTCCTGAGAAAATGATGATTAACATAATAATCATTAGCAGGTAATTTCAGCAGGATAGAACAAAACAAAGATCCATAAGATAAACTGATAAAGACATGCATGAAAAAAAGCCTCCTAAAGATAATCGATCCCAATACAAACACCATTCCAAAACAAAGAAGGCCATCAAGCTAAATAAAGGAAATTCCATCCCCTTTAGGCCATCCGATCATGACAATGTTCACCCAAGTTACCAACCTTTATGTGATAAAGCTAGAAATACAACTGGCGTGGAAGATCCATAACCACATGCATACGTTATAGAGGTCAATAAATCTTGCTGTGTCTATACAGAGTGATTAGAACACGCTCTGGAAACTACTTTTACTCACATTAATTAACAAGCCTTGTGCAACACTCATCACGTCAAGCAAGACTAAACTAGCCGCCTTCATCAACACAACTAAACTAGCCACTTTCATCAACACAAGAGAAACAGATTCTTGTGAGTATGCATGTCAAGAACTAAAATACAAGACTGCGCCCTAGTTATCATGTCGACTGTCGAGGCTCATGATGTAATGGTCCTCGGACAAATGTCATCAGCACAATGATAAATGCAGAGAGGGTAAATAAGTAGTCCATTCAGAAATGACAAAATAAACAGTCTATAGCTAGTAAATTGCTTCACGAAAAGACACAAATAAACACATTGGGAGCAACAACAGCAAAATAAAGAGCGCATGCAGAAATACCATGCTTGGTCTATTCAAATGTCAAATGCATCACTGTTAAGCAACAAAATTATAAGAAGGTGCATGCATAAACACATTATCTAAACTCCTGGTTCTCCAAATAAAAGAACTGAAGAAAAAACATAGCAAAAGTTTCTAGAGTCCTTCTAAACAAATTCGAAATCAAATGAAACGCCACACTCTAACACACACAAGAACATAAATGAAACGGAAATGGAAGATCCATAACAGTGCCAAAACGACACTCATAGATTTCACAATGGAAAACAGAGAAATCAGACAAACAGCACGCGTAAAACATAAAAAAAAAAAAAAAAAAAAAACATGAGTGACAGAGCAAGAGGATAAACCTGAAGAAGGGTGGTGGCGTAGCTGAGATAGTTACGAACGAGGCCTTGAGACGTGATACGGATCTCATTCTCGTTAACAGGAGATTCAGGCTTCGGCTTCTCCACCTTTTGGTATCTGTCCATTTTCCCTCAAACCCTAAAAACCCTAGAAAGAGAAAGACTTGGAGAGGAGAGAGAGGGAGTGTGAAATGTGGAAATGGGAATGGAGTATATAACCATAGGCAGTACAGAAGTGAGGGAGAATCTCAAGGCTCAGAATTGGGGTTGGGACGTCACCCTCTCAATTGGGAGCTATCTTGGGCTTCTCGGCCCGGTCTTCACGGGCCCATTTTATGCAAATAGCACGCGCCACATCATCGCTATTTAGTTCAACAATTGGGCTATTTTGGTAATTCAAATATCTTTGATTTTATGCATTGCTCTGCTCTACTTACTACTTATGGATATATAGTTGGAAAATATTAAAATTCTGATAAATTATTTATTTTGTGTTTGAAAATATTAAAAAAAATTATTAAGATTTTAAATTTATATTGATTAATTAAATTAAATTAAATTAACTAATAGACTTAATTTTAAATTAAATTAAGATTTTATTAATTGATAACAAATAATAACGATGATAATAAATAATAAAATATTTATAATAATATTAATTATAATAATGATAATAATAATTATTATTTGTAGTTTAATAAAATAATAAAAATAATATTGAATGTCTAAATATGTAAGAATCATGAAACTAGGAAATAAGAATTCTAGAAAGTTACACTACTTTTCTTCTTTTTAAGATTTTTATTACTTTTCCTGTTTGATAAAAAATTAAACAAACATATGAATTTAAAAATTAAGAATCACATTACTTTTCAAAGATAGAGTCATGTCAAACAAACAGGCCCAGGCATTCCACTCAATTATTTTCATTATTTTTTCTTCAACAAAAATATATTATAATTTACGCTAATTATACAATCATTAAACTAAGGTTCATTTACCCAAATCGGACAATAGATCTCATCTTAACTAATGTAATTCCCCGATTCTCATTGAAGTAAAACGTTACATTCCTCATATATAAGAAGAAACAAAAGCTACATTATGTGTATGTATATTTATAAAAGAAATAGAATAATAAGAGATGAAGCGCGTGATCCACACATGCCGATCAGTGAGCCGCACATTGTTCAGGTGTTGACAATTCGAGCACAACAACTAGCCAAACCAAAAGCAAACATGAGAAAATTAAAAAGGTGTCGAATGGAATGTAAGTGAAGGGGGAAAGGGAAAGGGCATACATTCAGAATCTGTGGTGATCCAGTAATTTCCTATTCCAGCCTCCATGTCTAATTTAAAGCTCATCTTGGGAGACTCGTCGCAAACTGGACCATCATCCACCTGCTTTGAACCTACACCTCCTTTCTTCGAATTCAACACCTGACCGCACACCAATTCATCTTTCAAATAATTATTATAACTAGGCGACAAATCAAGAATGTCTGTGTGTGTGTGTGATGTGACCTTGGCAGTGGCAGCCCATTTCAGTAACTCCTTCATCCTCGAAACTGCTTTCTTTTTCTTCTTGTCCAAATCAGCGAGCTGGTTGCTGCTGCTGCAGTCGTTTCTCGACCAAGACTGGGATAAACCTACAATGGGTGAAACCTTATTTTCTGATGTCGTCTTCTTCATCTTCTTCTTCTTCTGCTGCTGCGGATTTTGGCATCCCTTGAAGGTTCCTAGTCCCTTGAGGTTAAGTGTTTGGTAGAAGAAACGGAGAAGAATCAAGTTTTCGCAGCTCACTTTGCTCTTGGGCACGTGTTTTCTCCGCCCCCCATGATTGGTGATGAATATGACAATGTCTTTGGGCATCGTCTTTTTTTCTGAGTGGCGAACAAGGAATTGAAATTCAGTTTCATCAATCGTACGTGTTGACATAATACAAGAAATTAATTTATTGTTTGTCTCACCCTCAGCCTCACCCTCATCATCATCACATTCTTTTTTAGTGATGGAAGTTGAATTTGATGCTATTCTTGGAGGTTCTTGTTCTGCTATCTTCAACAGCCACTGAAGGATCTGACACAGACACAGTAAATTAATAGAAAAGTACATGTTAATTAGTTATTAGTATGATATAAGATTAAAAAGAAATTGCAAACGCCAACTCACCTGCATGCTATTTGACAAACAGAACGAGTGAAAATTAATTTGGACCGAGTTTGAGAAGGTCGCGCGGGTTTTGGTTATATATAGGGCCATCCCTGTGTTACAATAAAATATATGAGTCTATTTGGCACTTCATTTCACCATACAATTGTAGTGCTCTTCTGGTCTTTAATTTCATTACTTAAAGTGGACCCTATTCCACAATACAATACCAAATAATTTCTCTCAATCTCACTGTCTTTAATAAGAATAAGATTTATAATTCTTAACAATAATATTTTTTTTATTGTTGTTAAATTGTCGAATAAGATAATTTTATAACTGATATATTCATGCGGCATTACCATATTAACAATGAGCATGCTAATTAACGTATGTCCACAATATCACATAAAATAAGAGAAATATTACTAAATATCAAATAGTATCCCACAAATAATTCCTAAAGCAGCCCAACGGCTGAAAATCAAATATGAGGGAGCTAAACACGAATTTTTCGGATGATATGAGGTGCTAAAATAATAAAAAAGAATTCCCAAAATAGAAAACATATAAGGAGAATTTTTTGGGTTAACACCTCTAAATCCGCCAATGCTTGCATCCATATATAACATGTGTCAACAATTATGGCTTTCCGAGTAATGGAAATAGCTCAAGAAATACCGGTCACGTCATTTTGTACCACGTAGCCGTGATAATGGGACCTTTCAAGTTTCAATTCATATATACCATCAAGTTTATTTATGCTAGAGCTTTTCTACCGGTCATGTATTTTTCCACATATACAAATACTTTATTTTGGGTGATAATTTGAATAAATAAAATATTTTAAATTAATTTGAGTCTGTCAAATATCATTTGAATACATAATCTCTTGTGTCGTAAATTTAGCTAGTCCGTAATTCATAATAAACGCCATTACACTCCTGACGTGTATTACGTTTTTGACAATTTTAAATTATTTAATATAAAATAAAATATTGTTACAAAGAAATCTTAATTAACATTAATAGAAATTTTAAAATATACGTGCCCTCAGTTTTACTATTGTATAATGTCTAGCATCGATTTTATGTAACATGTGTTGGAATATACATTTATGGTCCAACATAATTCGTTAGATGATCGTATATTAAACACTATCTATCGAACAATCCGACTAAGTGATGAAATAAGTATAAAAAATAGGGTCGAACGATCATTTATAAAAATATAGGGACTATTGTGCAGATACCATTTTGTATAACTTCTATTTTGTTATAGGTAAAATTGAAGTTATAAGATACCTTAGGGATTTATTTGTAAATATGGGGTTATGGTTCCCAAACGAACGTATAAATATGTTGATGGTATCTCATTCCTATTAACTTGAACGTAGGAAACGAGATTAATAACATTTATCTCTCTACGGTTTGTACGTAACACTTAGAAGACGATCACTCCTTCATCGAACATGAATGCAGGTACGCTTCTGCTTTAGATCATTCGTATTCGACATGCACAATTCGTTCTAACAACATGACCATTTTGAGTTTTGACCCTCAAGTTATGCCAAAAGTTGAACAAAAATCAAATTAAAAAAATATTTACATGATGTTTTAAAGTTTTTTCGACATCTTTGTGTGCGGACAATGTGTATGTATGGGAAGGTCGATGGTGGTGAGGGGTGACAATGTAAAATTAAGTTTTTGGGATACAAATAAAAACTATATACCTTTATATATATAATCACAAAAAAATAATATTTTATTTTGACCCCAATATGTTTATTGCTTTTAATTTCCTTGGGCTAGCCACACTGGCGGACACACTCAAGAGAAGGGAGGGGCTTAAGCCCCTACCAACCTTTTTTTTTTTTTTTTTTCTACTTCTAAAATTTTAAAAAAATTTGAAAACTATATCCAGCCCTTAGAAATTTTTCTATTGGTTGTGATTTTTTCTATGATATATATATAATGGAGCCCCTACCAAAAAAAAATTATGCGTCCGCCCCTGGCTAGCCATGTGGGATTAATTCCGGCCACGTCAACTTGATTACGACATGTAGGATTGATTCCACCAGAAACTTCGACATGTTGTATTACGTACCAAGTTTGTAAGATTATGTTGTTACTTGTTAGCATGACATTTTGAAAGTAATCACAGAAATTATATAAAAAAAGGTGTTTATTTATAATAAAATAAGAGAGAGGAAAAACCACGATGCAAATCAATATTATTTAGTAACTATGAGATATGTTGTACTATATGAGATAAATCAATTTGATTTTTAAAAGCCAGTGCAAATATTATGAATGACCTAATTACTAAATCTTTAAGCATAAAACGAAATATTTGTATTTTGGTATGTAAAACTACTTTTTTAATGTTCAATATTGAAATAGTCTATTAACAAAATATAACCATAACATATCCTAAATAATTATTAATTTATTTTTCTGGTTGGCGTTGCCTATTTTTCCTGGTGGATGGATTCTAGTACACGTTGTTACTCCAACCATCTCTCTTTTAGGAGATGAACACATTTAATATATTGGCACAAATGAATTAAATGATTGGTATATATGTCTATGAGTACATGGGCATGTAACCATATATACGTCAAAGTAATGTGGATGATTCCAGAAGGGAATCATTTCATGTTGATAATCTCTTTGTAGCAATTTTATTATCATAATCACTAATCAGGTCAATATATATATATAAAAAGAGAGAGATTAGTTAAATAGTTACATTAAACTAGATCTAATGGGAATAATCATCTTTAAAACTTTTAGACTAAATAAATAAGCCTATACATACGATAAAGAAACAAATAAATAGAATCTGAATCTCAAAAATCGACATCATTAAAACCTCTATACGAGAATGGTATGGTGCAAATTGGACATTACAAACAATCCAGTACTAGTTCAAACAATATATATAGAAACTTTTGTGAGATGGTCGCACATATAAGATAGATTTGTAAGATAATCAAAATGTGAACATATAAAGATTTGTAGGTGGGTACCTTATCTGCGACTGCGATGCATGTACATGTGAAATGTTAGTGGCAGAGGATGATCACTTTCATTTTGTCAGTTTGAGTCCACTACTTACTTCCTCTAGGCCCATTGAATGTTTTGGACTGGGCCTCTCCCTCTTCGGAAGGCCAGCGCGTGAGGCTGCTGCCATTCCCGTTTTTTCTGTTGCGACGTTCTTGTCTTGACATCTCTGCAGGCTGCAGCCGCCCTTTTTTCATTCTACACCTTTTCTCGCTTGTATTAATCTTGGAAATTTTAAAATACATAAACTGTGTTGAATTTAAATAACAATTTCTATTAATCCTATTTTATTCTATTAATTGCAAAGTGCACTATATAAAATTAAGTGTAACAACATAAAATCACCACAGAAAAAAAGGAAGTAAGAATCCTTTAACCTATGGACAAACAATTACTTAATTCAAAAAGCAAAATGGAACACTTGAACCCTAAGTAGTTGGCATTGTCAACTATTTTATTCATACAAATACATGGGCGGTGGTGGAATTCTTCCATGGTCCCTGCCATTAGTTGGCCAATAATTCACAAGTATTCCGACTTCGCATAAAACAACAATCATTATCGTTCATTTCTTCTATCTTCAACTTTTATTTTATTTTATATTGGGAGAAGATCAAAGAACAAAGATGGATCTAACATCTGAGTATAAAAGTATAAGCAGTAGCATATGTAAAGATGAAGAGTAATTAAGCCACAAAGTTGTATCATTTTGTAATATGATGTTCTTGCGATTTATCCATATAATACAGCCTAATGAGTTTATTTTCACTGGATCCATCAATATGTATTTATTATAAATTACATTCTTGACAGTTTTGATTGTGAGATTTACCAAATTATGACACCCAATATCTTGTTTTTCATAAATTTCCATATTATTTGAATTTGGGTAAATATCACTTTAAATCCTAAACTACATATACACTACAATACGAGTTTTAATAAAAGTGGTTGATATATTGTGAGTGAAGAAATGGTCTCATCTTATGTATGGTATTAGTAATGATTCATAAATATATTGCAAGTTGGAACAATGGCAAATTATGTTGGTACAAATTGTAAATAAGTTGGTGTATTGGGTTGATATATTGTGGAATAATATCTATAAATGGAAATGGACTAATTTTTGTGGATATATACCAAAATGACAACAATGGATTATTTTTTAGGGACAGATGGAGTATTTATTTAAACCAAACTATCGATTTTGTATTGAAAATATCCAACATCTATTTTCCGACTCCCATACTTTTGACGTAGCTCACCAGTTGCTACCATGTCATTTTAGTTTTAATTTTTCAAATGACATAGCACAAATGATATCATTTTGCGCCATAATACTTAAAATATGTCATCATTTTCTTTTAATTAGTTCGGCGTGAAAATTATCTTTTGCATCATGTTGTTTGGAAAAAAAAATTACATAGTAGGGGCTAGTGAGCCATATTAAGATTTTGAGGCCCGAAAAATAGAGATATGACACTTTTGATAATAAAAAACAATAGTTTAGGACTTAAATAAATATTTTTTAAAGTTCATAATATTTTTAATAATTTAGAATATAAAGTAATACATATTCTTAAAATTTATTACAAATTTGGCGTTAGAATCCAACCTTTATGTTAATCACCACTTCAATTTTTGTCCATGAAGGCAGTTAGGCAGGGCCTTCAAGAATCAAATTATTCATGTTCTAGTTCCATCTTAGTTTGATAAAAATTTGTTCGAGTTTGTTTATTAAAACTTGCTAGTTAAATAAATCTAGTTTGAATATAATAGTATTCACCTCATAGCTCGTGAATATGTTCTTGAAGTTATTTAAGGATGAAAGTACAGAAATATTAACTATATAAAACTTTTACTTCTATATTTTAAATAGTAATAATTACATTAAATCACCAACTAGCGTTAATCATTGTAAGAAAAATAATAAAAATACTATGTTATTATGGATAAAATACATTTTACGATAAACGAAATAATATTTTAGAGATATATGTAAATTTTGAAAGTTTGTTTAGATTTAGTTAAGTTGTGTGAGTCTCGAAGTGTGTAGTAAATAAAGTTTGAGATTCAGCTCGATGATAAATGAAACAAGCTTAGATAATGACTAAGATTAAACGATCTATCAAGTCTAACAAAGTCTTC
>JAYDZE010554319.1:0-13221 GCA_034509125.1 Monilaria moniliformis | reverse complement strand
CCCCTTCAGGCAGACGCAAAAAAAACAAGCGTCTAGCTTAAAGCTAGACTAGTTTGAAACAAGCGTCTTGCCTATATGCGGAATTTAAAAAAAAAAAGTTCAACTTAAGTCATATATTATTCCATAACCAGAAAAAAGCCTACTATCAATACAAAAAAGAGGGAAAAGTTTCATTACTATGAAATTCTGCCCATCCTTGCTTCTCATATTGTATATTCAAATTTGCAATACTATATTTGCTGGTTTTCACATTCCAGAAACAAAATACAATATCTGCACATTACTTCTTCCTAAACTAATATTCTGCTCAATAATTTGGCAAGACCTGGTGCAATGGATGAGGCTACATATCATCAGGTTAGAAAGTGACCGTAGTCATATAATTTATAACCGTGAATCAGAATTCAAATCCATGTACAAAACTCAAAACTTTAAAAAAAAAGGAAGAAAAAAAAAAGAAGAAGACTGGCTAGAAATGGCAAAATATAAATATATATATGTTCAAGTTGCATCATATCCTTAGCTTCTTTCCAGGAGTTTCATCGCCATACGTCCTGCCATCATCATTTTTGTCGCCGCCCATCTCGGCCTTCTTCCGAGCAAGTAACTTGTTTATCTTGTGCAGGTCGTTGGTGAGCTTCTGTTCCCTGTTCTGCTTTCGGGTCTTCCGACCATCTTGCATCTTCACACCGAACTGGAACGCAGCTTTTGGCATTGCTTCCTTCTGCTCATTGTATTTAGCCCATTCCTCTTCTGTTTCAAAGTCCCACCGGTGAAGCCGTCCCTTTGCCTGTACCAAAAAGTATATCATATAGTTATTCTCCAAACACTAGAATCATTCTACAGCTCTTAACAGGGTCTGTCAGGTTAGGCCGGGTGTTTCATATTTGTTTCCAGATTTGCAGTGCATACGATGCTGCTGCTAATGGTTTCTTCATATTAATGTAGTTGGTAGTTCCTAGGTAGGATTATTTATAATCTAGAAAGGTTTTTCCTGAAGATTCTTGTGTTTCTCTCTACGTGCAATTAACTTTGAGAAATAATAGGGAAAACTCACCCGTCCGCCCATGTCCATCTTGGACAAATCACCTTCATCATCGCTGTCGACAACCTCACGGTTATATTCTTGGTAACCAGGGTAGCATTCAGAGTAACTCTCAGATATAAAATTAGGGTCTTTCTCTCGGGCATCCTTCTCACGCAGTTGTTGAAGTCTCTGATCATCTCTCTTAAACACGGATCCTAAGCCCCTATCCTTCTCTTCTTGAGTCATGAAACGCGGATCCTGCAGAACATTTGGACCGGCTTGAGCTTGCATATCATAAGCCTGCATGTCTTGCTGAAGATACTGCTCAGGGTAAGCCAGTTGCTCAGCATATTGGTAATTCTGCCACTCTCCTTGGTAGCCACTAGCCAATGCTTGTGCTTGCAAAGCCTCATATCCATCCTGAGCAGCAAAGATGAAACTCTTTGAGAAATATGGAGTAATTACACTGAAGTGTCATGGACAAACAGAATGAAGCCAAACAGTAAGGCAAATTGTATTAGAAAACCACTGCGGTGTGCGGGGGGATATTACAATTCAAATAATAAATAAATAAATCAGAAGTCCAAAACAGAATGACCAAATATTTGTTTATAGCTAAAAATAACATGCACTAACCGCCTGTTCCCAACCATGAGACAACTCAGCAGGTGGTACTGGACCATAGGCAGGTTCGGCAAAGTAGGATTGTTTCTCTTTGTTCCGAGGAGATTCTTCCATATCCTCTGAAATTGGGCTTTGGCTCATATCTTTACTGGGAATACTATAGTCTACACCATCACCCACAAAAATATCTTCGTCTTCTTTCCTAACAATGGGCGATTCCACCTTCGCTTTTGGGTCAGGATAGTTCTTTCTGGGAGGTGGCCCAGGTGGGGGAGGTGGAGGTGGTCGGAATTCTCCATCATTTTGATTCTTCAGAGATTCAGATTTCAAAATCCTTTCATCTTCCTCATATCCGTTAGAAACAGATAAATTCTTTCCTAAATATCAGAAGTCATGTTAGAACAGGCACAACAAGACATAAAGGGAATGGAAAGGCCAACTTAGGAGTTGGGAGATATTAGAATGGAAGTCAGAAGAACCACAACAATAATAGAAGATTGTAAAGACAAATAAGAAAATAGCAACAATGATTGTTATATGATGGTGCCAGTTCTCTTTCCTGACTCCAATTTGAACTCATGCTCTGTATCTACTTAGTCTACACTAATGTTAAAATAGCACATTAGCACAACAAGCTTCCAAGATCGAATATGTTTGTGGTTCAATAGCTAAACTACAATGAGCATTATGACTAGAAATCTAGAAAACAACTTGGACAAGTTTGGCAAATGCTTGATAAAACACCTTTTCCATCTTTGTCTTTCTTTTTCTTTTTCAGAACTTTCCCTGATGAGCCAAGGCGAAGATATGACATGATCTTAGCAATTCGATCTAGCACTGAACCATCAACACTCACGGTAACCATTTCCTGGAGATAAAGGAAGGGCATAGTTTCATACACAATCATAAGAAAGGCAAAAAAAACCAACAAAAAAGAAGAGGAATCAAAATACCTCCAGAACAGGACAATCGGCTTTACTTCTGTGCACAGTTGTTGGAATGTCATGAGAGAACCCACTTTCCTGACATACATGTAACACAAATTATTGTTTTAACATGGCTAACAATTACTCAATAAAGAGGACTGCAGAAACTATTTAAGCTTCAAAAGCGAAAGAATATGTCAATAAATGGATGCAGTCAGCCAAACTGCTGCCAAATCAGTCTTGTATAGATGCACAGGCCACCATGGTACAACAGACAGTATTAACATAATGGCATGGTGAACGTAAAATACATCATTAATTCTTTGTGAGGCAGGCTGAACTATATAATTTCGGTAGCATGAATCAAGATCATGATCATTTGATGCAATTAGGATGGATGATCTTATCATAACTAAGTACAATGGTGGAGAAGGAACTCAGTGACACTTTATGCAAAGCATCATTGCATATTAGGACCAAGCAAGTAGCTCATGATTACCCAACTATGGATTACTCATAAATTCTATTTTCCTCTTTGTTTCAGCAGAAACTGTGAATTGACCCAACCCTACAAAAATTAAATTGTCTTACCATGTTAAAAATAAAAGCCATTCTTCCAGGAAGGAACATTTCATTTGTCTTGATAACTGTTTGTGGCTTGACTATCCATTGATAAACTGACTGTTATAAGAACACTACAATTAGTTCAAACTTCAAAGAACAAATATCCAGCTGCAGCCTAAAAAAATTCCCCAGAAGAAAAGAAAATACGCACCTTTGCTGTTGCAGTGCGGAAAGCTACAGGTTGATCGTCCTTTTGTACTCTATACACAGAAGAAATACTCAGAATGGATGAACAGGATTAAGAAATTAAATGGTACCAAGCCTGCATTTTTTTCACCAAGTATTGTTTTTATTCTTTGACAGATTAAATATGGAGATAGCATTGCCATTCAAGACACAGTTGGCTTATGAAAAAGGACTTCTTTTCAGAGCAAATAGATCTGATAATATATACATGGGGCCTTTCTATTAATTAGGACACAAGCAAATTTTAAGGAAAAAAAGTGTGTGTGTGTGCAAACAATAGAATCCAAAAGAAATCTAAGAGAACCCAGCAAGATTAAGATAATATTAATGGTACCAAGTCTGCATTTTCACCAAGTATTCTTTTTATTCTTTGACAGATTATATATGAAGATAGCATTGCATTCAAGACACAGTTGGCTTATGAAAAGGGACTTCTTTCCAGTGCAAATAGATTTGATAATATATACATGGGGCCTTTCTATTAATTAGGGCACAAGCAAATTTTAAGAAAAAAGTGTGGTGTGTGTGTGAAAACAAGAGAATCCAAAAGAAATCTAAGAGAACCCAACAAGCCACAAAAGAACTTTAAGAAGAGCAGAAACAGATTCCAAGCCTCTCACGATCTAAAAAGAGCAACTTACTTAGGTTTCCCATCATTCTCTTCTCCAGCATCGGGCTTTTTATCAATTTCACTTCGCACTTTATTAAGCAAAGCATAATCCAACCCTTTGACCAAATGCGTGTGCTCAACATCACCTGAATAACATTATCAGCCACTCATAAGACAACTTCACAGGAAAAACGTGGAAGAGCTCCAAGAGCTCCAACTCATTAACCAGTTGAGCATAAACATGGATAGACAAGTGATTAGGTTTTCATATTGGTTGAATCAAAACCTAAGTCCAATAGTGGATAAGAGTGAAGCTCAAATAGAAACACAGGCTGCCACCACAGCACAGCAAAAAGCACTATCTATCGAAACAACATAAAATCAGATGAAATTATTAACTGCCTAACCATCTAAAGACTCCTACCTCCAAGATATTTACTCTTCTCAATAGATAACTTTTGCGCATCAGCAGACCTGAGTGACAAAAGAAGACAAGCGTTATAACATACTGAATGAAAGTGCATTAAAATACAAGGAGCGTGCATAACTATAACTGATGCCAGATATGGTGAGTATCTCACAAGATATCAACAGTTCCCGGTGGAGCAACGGCATGAAAGGACGTCAATTCAGTGATCTCGTAATCTGGATTCTGATCTTCTCTCCGTTCTTTGGCTCGGTCCCTGTATTTCGGCAGCTCCGGCTCTTCCGGCTTCTCCTCCTTGCTGAAAATTCAACTCCACACTCTCAACACAATTACACCAGAACACAACACCTCCAATAATTATTAAAACAAGTGCAATATCAATCAACCGTATTTCTCCAGCATGACGAAACACGCGAGTTTTTCATCAGACCAGCTCAGAAAACTTAAAACAGTGAACCTCTAGCATAACAATGGCAAGCGAATTGCAGGAAAAAAGGTGTAGAAAAGAATGCAAGCACTATAATCGCAGAGAAGAAAATGAAGATGTTGAAGGAAACCCATACTGGTGGCGGCGGACGGTTTTCTCCTTGTGATTGCGCTTCGACGACATCGCTGAGCAAGTACCAGGTGCAGATTGATTAATCGCTAAATTGGGAAACTCAATTTGATGAACTTTTCGCGGTTTAGGCCTTAGGGCTTTTGGATTGGAAATTTAGTACTGAAATACTGGGTAAATAAAAGTACTAATGTGAGAGAGAGAGAGACTTTCGCAAATTGGGACCTTACATGGAAGAAACTAAAACAGGAAATGTGGGCCTAAAATTAAGGCCCAATTAAAACTTCTAGACCAATAGTAAAGCTTATGGATGGGCTTTCATTAGGCTGCAGCCATATTAAAAAGGCCCAGTCTGTATTGAACCGCTCAATAATGTGGTGATTCCATTTACAAGAATCTCAAAGTAACAGAAGCCACGATTATTTGGAGCTATCTTGGGCAACCGTAACATGCAACAACTCTACCATCCTCAACTATATGTCGGGATGTTTGTAGGAAATTTGACTGTGACAATACAAGTAAGTCTAAAAATACAACTGCATTCGTCTATTAATGGTGTGCAATAATTGTCTTATTAGGCGTCCATAAATAATGCGCAAATTTTTTATTTATAACACTTCTCTTTATAATTTACCTTCACAATACTCTTTATTTACACAAAAACCTATCCATGGCCTACCGCTTTTTTCTACTGATGTGATATTTTCTCCACTAATCAATTATTTATCTAACATTTTATCAAAAATCGTGTCACTCTTAATGTTGCGCACCGGTGGACGAATGGAGTGCTTTACTTCAAAAATACTCCATCCGTCCTATTATTTATGGCACTTTTTTTTTGCACGTGTATTTAGCAGAGTTGAAAAATAGTATAAAATGGTGCGAGGAATATATATTACATAAAGTTGTGTGAGTAATAAAGTTGTTTTAAAAAGAAATGTCATGTTATATGGGACGACTAAAATCGGAATACATGTCATAAATAATGAAATGGAAGAAGTACACTTTACTTATATTTTTCAAATAATTTCATAGGGCGTGTTATATCAGAGGCGTCAGAACTTGGCTTGTTCCGAAGGAAAAATCGATGTTGTGTTCGAAAAAATCCGCTTTTGGGGCCAGACTAGCTAGGCCATGAGATTTTGACCCGAAAGATTCTATTAACCCTAAGGCTGCCCGAGGAGGAAGCTAATTCACTTGCCTAGCACATAATATTATTGTACTCACAATCGTCCAAAAAAATCACGAATACCTTCTTAAAGATTTCAAGTATAGCAACTCCGATTTCTACACTTGGCTTCTCGACCGGATGAACAATCCATCCAGCTATGGCAATTCAAACATACACACGTAGAAATTCAAAACCAAGCACGAAAATCTATACTAGGTACATAGATCGTCTATTGTGTAGTAACTAATATAACTATATAAGTTAGTTTGTGACGATCATGAAAGGTTTCAAGCTAGGAAGGGAAAAATGCATGTTGCGGATCAGGGCCATAGAGGCATGAAGAAGATGACGGCCTACGATCTGTGCAACGACGCCAACTACGTCTGGTGGGAACTCAAAGGATTCATCAACAGTTTGCTCAAGCTCTTTGGGACGGGCCACGGGCCATATAGTCTCTGCGATCTCTTCTTCTTCGGCCCGATCACCAGTGCTGATATTTTTTTTTTTTTATAATGTAAAAAAGTTCAAGCCTACAAGAGGCGAGCTAGAATTCGGAGCAACAAGGCAAAAGCACTCGCAAGCAACTCTAAGTAGCTACAGAGAACCGAAGCCACACCAGACCAGCATGCAGCAAACAAGACCATCCGATACTCAGCAGAGGCCGGGAACAAACAAAAAACAAAACACTTCCCATCAGGACAGCAACCAAAAGACAGACACAACACCACATCAAAACTAACTCATGACAAAACCAAAAGCAACTAAATTAAACTGGAACAAAAGAAAGAGCACAAGGAAGTGGGGCACCCACTTCGACACGACATCGCCACAATAGTGAAAGCAAACAACAAATAGACGAAATAGCGATAGAAAGTGACAAATACCTAGCCTGCGAGCAAATCAATAAACCACTCTCACCAAAGACCCTCACCCAGTGTTCGGGGCATAAGCTGGTCCCGTCCAATTCTTGACGTCGTTGAGACTGTCAAGCACTTGTCCTGGGGAGAAGGGAAAGTCGCGGCACCATCCACGTATCCACGTGCCAAGATGTAAGAGCAGTGGCCTTTTCTCGAACTCCCAGTTAGGTTTAAGTCCTTGGAAGATGACTTGGTAGGTTTTAGTCTATTCTCGTGATCCTTTTATTCTTTAATGTGCACTCATTTTTATAATTTTTCATATTCAAATATCAAGGTAAATATATTTAAGATGATGTTACGTTATTATTTAGATCCTGTCCAGTCGTTCCACCTAAAAAGATGAACATGTTCTCTTAATTAGTTCAGCCTGGCTATATTTTAATATAAGTCATAACACGTGAATGACGAAAATATTATATATATATATATATATAGATGGAGGTTTAAATAAAAACTTTGCTTATTGTAAAAATTAAGAATTATTTTCAATTATTAGATAGTGAAGATATATGGTGGGTGCATCTCCCTTGTTAGAGAAATGCAGGTCTGGATTTGAATTTTAGAGGAAGACAATTTTTTTTTTCTTCTCTCGTCAGTGCAGTTAATTTTCACTGGGAATCCAGTTACTTCATAAGTTCAATGCAATTGTTTCTTTTGGTCGTGAGTCGGATGTATTGGAGCTCAATTCTAGACTCACAATAGAATCGCAAGTCAAGACAGCGACATCGGACTGCGACGGTTAAGTCAACCGACACACGCTGTTGAGTGGATAATAGAGACAAGGAGCAAGTGGGGGTACATCTGTCTCACGCGCCAATGTCCATCCCAAAAAATCGAAATATATTTGTTTGAACACAATATACATATAGTAAAATACAAATATGCATATAGTTGTACATAAATATGCATAAATTTGGGAACCGCGTGAATTTTAATGATACACCTACGCGTTTTTCACCTAAAATTGTTATTCTTATGTAACCCCTCCGTACTATTTTGTATTAGAAGGTTTTGACATGTATGCGTTTTTCGTGCCACGTAACAAAATGTATGGTCCAAATTTTAATCTATATACTACCCAAAAAGAAATGTTTGGACATAAGATATAAGCTACATTAAATTCATTATTTGAAGTTAAATATGAGGATACTGTATATGTGTAGTTGGCAATTGGCATATGGCTAGCTATTGGGAGTTGAATAATTAACAGGAATATGAACGTGACATTAAGATTAAAAAAAATAAAAATTATACCTACTTTGTTACCTATGTTATCAGGCATGTATAGTATAATCTGAATTGATGAAGAACATGATCACATTAAAACGAAGACGAAAACGAAAGTAAACTAACACATTCGTGCATTATTTAATGAGAAAGTAAATTAGCAATTATACTCTCTATCTTAATTAATTGTCGCTATGAATTACTCTCTCTCTCTCTCTCTAAAATAGAGAAAGAAAGATACGTGATTTTCACATTTTGTTGAATTAACATGCCAAATTTATTGGCAATGCACACCGCAAGAGTGGTACATGTCTTCATCACTAATTAAGTGATATTGATCAGTGACTGAGTTTCAGTTCCTAATCGTACTAATCATTTTGCAAAAATAAAATAAATAAATAAATAAGTAAGAATTGCGATTCCAATTATAAATTAATTGCTAAATAGTATATATATAGAGAAATATTGTGTTACATACCTTATATGAGCATCATCCGTGAGTACCGCTCTCGTTTAGTCCACGTTAGCATTATCCGTGAGCACCGTTCTCGTTTAGTCCACGTTAGCATTATTTATATATTTAGTTTTATTTTAATACCTTAAAAAACTGTTATTGAAATAATTAATTTTACAAATTATATAAAAATCAAAGCTCGATTTATTCTTTCATTCTTTTATTTGAAGTTATACAGAAAATTGACAAATCGAGCTTTGATTTTTATGTAATTTGTAAAATTAATGATGTTAATAATAATTTTTTATGTATTAGAATAAAAATATATATAAAACAAAACAAATAATGCTAACGTTGACTAAACGAGATCGATACTCACAAATGATGCTCACATCGCATCTATTTGGATGATATTTTGCAAGTATAAAGTCCGCCAAAGACCATGTTTATTTGGGTTGATCGGGCAAGCCCAGGTACACACATCCAAATATCCAGCTATTTCACAATTTGTCCGATTTTTTCGAGCTATTTTTACATGTTACAATCTATCAATTCTAATTAAATGAGGTATGAATTGACTCATTAGATTGGACTGGATTCACACGCTTGATATTAACTTAAGAAATTCTAATCTAATAGATGTTGATGCAAGTTTATTTACGTTTAAGCATAGATATATTAAGTTACATGAAGTTATTAACTTTGAATTTGATTTAACTAGCTTTATCCATACCCATCAAAGACTCAAGAGCTAAATTAAGCATAAATGAGTTTTTTTAACTATATCATAGATATATACTAAAATTCAGTGGCGGATCTATAAGTGGAAAACGGAGGGGGCATAATTAGTCGCGTTAAGCTAAATTTTTCAGCCATCTTCTTATTCGGGGCGGACCAGCGGCTAAGGGAGGGGGCGACCATGACAGTTTTCCGGTGGTGGTAAGGGGAAATTGCCCGTCGGGGGCTCGGCCGCCCTCTCCGGCCCCCCCTGCATAAGCCACTGCTAAAATTGAATACACTCGAGCTTGTTTGTGAGCTAATTAATTAGGTTAATATCGTCAAATTTAAACCTGATTCATTTATGTAAATGAGATTTCCAAAATGATTAAACTTTATTATATATATGATGCCAAAATCTTTAAAAATGTAAAAGAATAAATAAAGACACATACGTTCCTCGGATTTGACTTAACGTTACGATAACGACGAATTTATGCATAAGCGTTGTCCAACTCTCTTTCCTTAAACCTTCGTTTTCACGGATGAATTATATAAATTTCTCCATGATAATTAATACTTATAGTTTGATGAAATAATTCGTGGGAATGGTTGAAAAAATATCACTTTCATAATTAGATAAGTTAGATTAGTTAATAAGCTTCTTTCAAAAAGTATGAATTTTCTATATCATTTGGTTTCTTTTTTAGCTTTTTAAAATTATTATGGATTCTCTTCTTTACAAAAATACTGAAAATTAAAAGAAAAAACAAATTTGAAGCATTACTTTTGTGTAACAGAGGTTGTTCATATTTATAAAACTTTAAACAACTTCATTTAATTTTGTGTAAGAGAAGTTGTTTATGTTGTTAAATGTACAAACCAACACACAAAATTCACAACACCTCATGGTAACTAACTAGCAATCATCACATCACAAACTTTTAAAAAATCACAAAAAAGTCCCGGAAGCAAAAGAAGATCATTTGAGAGCTCAAATCACCTTAATGTCAAAATCTTTTTATTGTGATTTTACTAGTTAGTTACAATAAGATATTTGTGAATTTTGCTTATTGATGTGTACATTTAACGATATGAACAATTTTTCTTATACCTCTATTATACAAAAATTAATGCTTAAAATCTGTTTTTATTTAATAAAGTATACCTTCTGCTTAAATAGAACCATGTACATTATCTTCCATTGCAATGGAAACTTGAAATAAATAAATAAACGAGTAAGATATCATCCTTGATGTTTCTTCAAGAATGATGTATCAGAACACTTTTTAGTAAAATATAGTGCAACAACATTCAAGTAAGCCTTGAATTAGTCTATATATTTTTTGATGAAAGAAATTTTCAAATTATTAGTTATAATATTTTGATGAAACAAATTGATATACTAACAACAATGCCCATAAATTTTGTTATAGAGTTGCTGCAAATAATTCGTTATTTTTATTATCGGAATTTGCAAATAATTAATTTTTAAGAAAATGTTACATTTCACGAAACACTTTCCATATATATACATATATGTATAATCCAGCACATTTCTTGATGCAATTATGTATTCCACTATTAGTTTAGCATGTAGTGAAAATGTACACTAATAATTGCCAAACAAAACCACTTATTAATTAGTCACGGTTTAGTTACTAGCTACAAATTAATTATGTGCCTGCTAATTTTTGCATTTTATTTATACAATTAATAATAAGATATACTCTCTCTTCAAAAAAAGAAAAGAAAGATAATATACTAATATACTTGTTACTTAATTTATATATGTAGATATATTCCATGAATGTGAGATCATTAGAAACTTTACGCCCTTGATAATCTAGAAACTATACTTATTTTTATATATAATATTAATATTTGTTTTTATGACGATAGCATATTATATATATAAGAAAATCAATGATGGATCATATATACGAAATAAATTATCCAAATTGTTTTGTACTTACACTTAAAGGTGCCAAAAGACCCGGATCGGATCGGCCCAACTCAGTCTGAGCTCATTGGGCTTTCACTCGAAATAGGCTCGAGTCAGGCTGATTTGATGCTCGAAATTCATAAGGCCAAAGAAAAATAAAGTCGAACCAAACTTTGATTCGGGTCAGGCCAAGTTGGGTCGAGCCTATCGGGTTTTTAGTAGAATAGTAGATAAGTCGACACTAAAGAGGATACAAAATCATATGGGTGTTCTAGGAAGGACAACGGCGTCCTACGAACATTTAATATCATTCGAAAATTCCTTTTTTCGAGTACACAAATTCAAAACTCTTAAGCATGTGGAACTAAAGCTCTTCGATGTACAATTGATTTTTATATCCTCACAATATTTGCACTACGAAACTTCTTCTCTGCGGTCGTTCTAATTGTCCTACATTACTAGAGACTCGTCTTAAAGAGGACTTGACCTTCTCAAGACCTGCTCAAGGTCAGGACTGGCACATCTGTCTACCTAGGATTTGTTCCATTCCTAAAGTACATCCCACCAATTGTTTTTGTAAAGCTCATCTCTCTTCATGTATATCGAAAGACCCGCCATTAAGACACTTAACCAGAAGCCGTATACTGGTTTCCTAGATTAAGAGAAGTCATGCCCATACCAGTGTCATTCAGTGTTATACCACAACAATATCATTTGTTTGCCAATATTAGTAAGCTTTGGACTGACACTGCAATCTTCCACGATGGATCGTCCAAGTCTATCTAGATTGTTAAACTTAATTTTCTTCTGCAAGGCACCGACTGAGAGACCTTTAGTGATGATTTGATCACTATTCAGTTTATAATGCAGAAGACCTTGACACGTTTGCTCAATCATAAATGCTTGTAAAACAACATAATATGAAATTGCAAACCAATGTGATAAAATAAAAATTCTTCTCATAAATTGGGAAATAAGGTTTACAAATACACAAGCAGCTCGAAGCATGCTTTTTAGTATATACCGTAACACCACCCACATCCATCAACTATTTTCTAAAATGTGTACCGGTCAAATGTTATATACCCTTGGTGAATGTAATAAGTGATATTTATTTACTTTTTGTTTTATATTGTTGCACTTTTCACATATAGAAGTTATAATCAAACTTTAGATCCTTGAATTTACGTTTGAACAAAATTACATTTTACTATTTCAATTTGTAAATATTGAGTCATACTTTTCAAATTTTTTAACATTTTTGTCAAACGTAGGTGTTGTCCCCCTCTCACCCCACTCTCCCAAGCAAGAGAGGAGAGACAAACTCAACAAAAATAAGGGGACATAAACGTAACTAGGAATCTGAGTATATGTTTTCTTAATACAAAAGTGACAATTATAATTAATTATATACGCATTATTTTTACATTATTGTATCCCTCATACGTGATATATTCTTATTACAAAGTGACAAATAGAGTTATAGAGGTAACTTTCATATGATCTAAAAAGGTGTGCCACACACGATAGTAAATGCAAAATAAAAAATAAAAAATAAAAAATACCCCTCTCTCTCAAATAATTTATTCATACTTTTAACCTGTACACATGCACAAAATATATATAGGTCTTCATTTTCAAATTAAAAAAAAAAACAAAAAATCAATTTTGGACCAAAATAATGAGCTAGCTTTCACACACTATCCCTATGTTTCCATATTATATGATTCTAATTAGGGATGTCAATTTAGCCCGAAACCCGTGGGTTGGCCCGATTAACCCGACAACCCGACATGGTTAGGGTTGAAAA
>JAYDZE010554318.1:0-31700 GCA_034509125.1 Monilaria moniliformis | reverse complement strand
CGTGAAACCCACCGCTACCGCCGGCCCCAAACCGTCGATCCCAACACTTGACGAAATCATCGTCGCCGCGCAACATACACTATTGGGCGAAGAAAAGGTGGCCGGAAACCAAAGACCAAAGTGAATAATTTACTGATGCGGTCCGGCGATTCTCAAAGGGAAGGGGGGCAGTTTAGGAAAGTGCAGAAGCTATCAGGGCGGCAGATAGCTTATCGGAGTGAGGAGGCATGTTTCACTATCCAAGTGAAACTCAAGAGAATATGGGTTTTCACAAAAACCGAGACGGGCCGAGATTATTATCTCGGGCTTGTCTTGCATACCAAATACTATGTAATACACTGTTGGGCCATGTTAATTTATCCCATCTTGCTCTATCCTACAAACCAAACAGGGCCTAAAAGTCAAGATTTTATAATGGTGTCTTTTTAATCAAGATACCTTCAGCTTAGACTTTTTTTAAATGAATAGAAATATTTATTTCTACATTCTAGATGCATCTGGATAAACTGACATATTTTTGCAATGACTTGCAGACTATATAAGAAGAACAAATCAGACTTAGAAAATGAAATTTGACGGGCTTTAACTATATAGAGATTGATAGATTTCGAACCTATGACCTTTGACCTCAAGAATACCTATTTCACCACTAGACCATTCTCAAATGATATTTGTTCTTGATTTTGCATAATTACATGGAATTTAACATATTAAACTCAACCGTGAGCAAAACAAATGCTTTGACATGTTCCATTGGGTATATCTAAGCAGCGAGACGCATTTTTGCAGAGAGTTGTTCAATCTGCACCGCCTCCATTCCCCTGCTAAAAGAAACAAACAAACAAACAAATGCACTGGAAGGCGATAATCAAACAGGAACAGTTTACAGCATCACACCATCCAGCTTCTGAGATGGAAATTGACCTGCTATAGAAGCACTACGTGCACTTGTGAAAAGCCGTAAATATAATTTTGTCCGAAAGAGACTACAAATTTTTCAGCAGGTTGGTATTCTAATATCAAACACCATAGAGTACCTGCTAATAATTCTGTCCAGAAAATAATCTAATGGTTACAATGCTTTTCATTAGGTTACTACTCTAGTTTCAAACTAAATTGCATTTACAGCTGATACGCATACGTATATGCAGCATTTCAGCTTACCTACATCATGACTATAACAACTGCAATCGAAAGGATCAACAAAATAGTCACAGACATCTAAACTGCAACTGATTTTGGATCAATGAAGTTGAACTTTTAGATATCTAACTATTGTTAAAAGAGAGATTAAAGGGCAAACTGATGCTTAAGGACCAGTCCCGTAGCATCCTTATCATGTTACTATGTCCCACAAAGTTCCGTTGAGAATGATCTGCTTTCTACATTATGTTCCTGTGAGGAAAATATCTATATTTCAACATTTATCCATGTAATAAAGATATCTAACTTCCATGAGTTGGCCACAGGATATCACCACAGAAAATGCTCGCAGATACAGGCAACCACATTGCAATATATGATGATTTTACAGCAATATAACATTTATAGGCTGTTAGGGGTGCATGCCTTCCTTGATTCCAGTAATTGTTCGATCCTGAGATATATTTTAACTTTTGACATCAGTCCAACAGTTGGGTTTCTAATGATGAACAGCAGACATCGCATAGTGACATAAATTAGAGTAAAATATCCATATAATGCACAAAGTTACACACACGTACCCCACATCGCAAGAAAATGGAGAGAGCTGGCTACTGAAATGATGCATATGTTGTTTATGTCGGTACCATAACCTTTTTGTTTATAAGTTCAAAGGTCAGCGGTGGTATAACTGTAATCTAACATCTCAAGTAGTAGGAATACTTATCAGCTTTCACAATTTGGTGTGTATACCCACAATTGAACCATTAATTTGAAAACAGTTACTTTTATTCAGGATGCAAATATTCTCTAACATCAAATATTCCTGAATTGATCAAAATACATACTGTAAGCAAGTTGACACTCTTTTACTGAATAGCTCAGAGTTCCAAAACTCTACGCAGTATAAATAGCCTTCTGATTCCGCCAAAATTCCAAGGTAGGTATCAGCAATCTCCCTGTAAGATTTTCAACATCATTAGAGGATCAAACTTCCCTTTAGCTGATTGAATAGATTTAGAGTGCTTGAAGAAGCATTAAACAATAATACCAACTAATTCATAAACTGTGGAGCTAAGATATGAAGAAAAACGGAATAGCTATTCCTATTGATAGTAGAGGTCTATGACGCCTCAAGATGTGGAAGATATACTTACCCGATGGCGATCTGTTGAAACTACAAGACTGAGGTGATGCACTCCAACCTTTTTCCTTTTTTCTTTTCTCTTCCCACGAGTTCCCTAATCAAGACGTAGATGAAAAGAAATCATTTACTTTGGTATAACAGAAACCAAGTACTACAAATTCAGGCATATACCAAAAATATGTACTAGATATCCACTCCAAAACAAAACAATGAAGGGAGAGAAAAGTTATATAGCTAGTATCCAGTCTCTAATAATATCTGATACAAACAAATGCCTACAACTTTATATACGTTTTTGTTTTTTCAAATGTATAAACTACACATTATGAACTCATTGACACTCATGATCCAAAAGCAACTGTTAGATGTTAAAGAAGAACGCTGGGGAGAAAGGGAACTAGAGTTGGCGATTAAGTGAAAGCAACTGATTATAACTACTTCAGAAATAGTCACTTGAGCAAAATCTGTTCTCGAGTTATTCCCACAACAAACCAACTATTTAAGGTAGAATTAAAAGCATTTCAAAAGCCTATTTTGAAGATATGTTGACTGCAAAAGTAAGCAACATACCCCCGGTCGGTAAGCCCTGCAACGGCGAGTCGTCTTTCTTGGATCTCATTTTCAACCTTAACCAACCAATCCGCCAAACACACCTTCAATTGTCCAGTAAAGACAGAGAGAGAGAGAGAGAGAGAGTATAACAAATAACAACAAAACAATAAAATAGAGGAACTCAGAAAACAGAACACTTACTTGTAGACCAAATTAAGAAAGGGTTCAGCAGCAAGGGCTTGAGCAACAACGGCTTGCCTCGCGAGCCTACCCTCCTTTCCCCTCATTTCCGCCAAAATCCTGCCGCTGCAGCATTCAGAGCCGGCGGCTCTTCCCACAGGTGAGGTTCGTGGCTCGCGGCCCGCGGACGTGGGATGATGCAAAAATCAAATTTTTTTTTTTCACTTTGTAATTTTTATTATATAAGTTATGTATTATTTTATTACACAACAAGCTCTCGGCTAAAATAGTTTTCCCTTCTTGCCTTTGACCTGAGTTTAGAATCCGCTTAATACAATTTTGTTAATTTTCAATTTTTTATTTATTTTTAATTTTTTTTCTCTTTGAATTGATATGATTAATTTTTTTTAAAATTTTAAATTTGCAATGACATTGAAAATTATATGAATTATCAAATAATTAAAAAAGCTAAGAGATGAATAATGTAAGAGAAAGTTAAGGTTCAATTTCTGTTGCAGATGGTAAAATGTTAAGAGGAAAAATTATTGTTAGGCCCATGAATATTGTAAGGGAAAAATGAATGCTCGGTCGATGCCCTAAGTAGTTAACCAAAACGGTACTCAGTATATGTCTTGGCTCACTAGAATATTAAAATTTCAATTTGTCGTTTTATTAATTAAGTTGTTTTTCATCGTAAAAAAACTTAGTATTACGATACTAAGTGTGATCTTTGAAGGTTCGGGAAAGATGAATCTTTTCCTTATTTTTTAAAGATTAAACAATTTTTTAAAAATTGGGGCTAAATATGGATCATGAAGTATAATTAACTCATTTACACTTTAATAATCGAGCATATAGACGCATCTATATTATTATAGCTTAAAATAACTGAAAATAAAAGTTACCGACCAAACCTATCCTTTGTATTTCAGTATTTTTTTTGATGTAATTGTATTTTAGTATTTGAATACTGCCAAATGAGCAATGTTAAATACTTAATTTCATCACTAAAATTCTTGCCATGGTACAAAGTTTCATGGACTAAAGTCATTGGGTTTTAGAGCATGTGTTACTTCTGCAACTCGTTATGCCTAAAGTAATCTAATATAATTAAGAAATATTATAAGAACAAAACTATCACTTAAAACATAATCTGAAATCTGATAAACCAGTTAAAAATTCAAATTTCCAAATTCTATAACCCTACCAGAGAGAGAGGGAGCGGTTGGAAGTTGGAAGGCAGCCACACATTCCTCTGGTCGGCTAGAGAGGGAGAGAGAAGCAGTTGGAAATTGGAAGGCAGCCACACATTCCTCTGCTGCCGACCGATGGCCAGGGCCACCCTCGGCTTCGCCACCCCTCTCCGCCACCTCACTCATCTTCCCTTCACCAAACCTTCTCATTTCTCTACTCTCCGCGCCACCGCCGCCGCTAGAATGCCCGACTGCTCCACCAAGCTCCACCCCTCTCTCGAAGTCGTTGGCGGAGGCGCCGACACATTCATCCCCGCATTCAAAGCCCCTCATCTGCCCTACGTTCCATACCCATTGATTGCTTCCAATCGACACGTCGAGACTATTTTCGCCGCGTTTTTCCGCTCACTACCCGACGTCAGGTTCCGCCGCGAGTGCCTCCGCACTAGAGACGACGGTTCTGTTGCCCTCGACTGGGTCTCCGGCGATGACCGTAGCTTGCCTTCGGAGTCTCCCGTTCTCATTTTACTGGTATACTAACGCGCATTGACTCCGAATTACTGAAAATTGACGTAATACTTTTATTTGGATATGGATTCTTAGGATCAAGTCATGTTGATTTACCGTTTCTAACCAAATATTATTATATATGGTGGTTGAGGCGATCTCCAGCTATGATTTTTTCTTTCTTTTTTATAAATAAAGTATGAGAAGAATGTCCTTTCAGTTATTTCCATGTTAATTACGTAAATGTTTAAAACTTGGCTCGGCAGATAAGAATTACATGGAGTATGATAACTTGTGTAGAACCTCTAGTTGTATTTTTATTTCCAGACTTGCATTTTAAGGTGCAAATACTTGAATTATAGCTGAGGACCGTGGAAAGCTTTTGTCCAGAAAAATTCAATAAGCACATAACCTATGTGTTGGAAGTCAAGGAAGTAAGATATTATTGTGTATTGCCAATGGATGATTGCAGCCAGGTCTCACTGGTGGTAGCCAGGACACATATGTGAGGCATATGCTATTCCGAGCTAGGAGTGAAGGATGGCGAGTGGTGGTATTTAACAGCAGAGGTTGTGGTAGCAGCCCTGTTACCACAGCTCAGGTACTGCATTTCTTTGAGACTTTTCCTTTTGTGTGAAACTCTTTCTTCTGTTACGAATGAAGTTGCCATATTTATCCTTGATCTAACTCTGTTGTGTGATTTGTGTCCTTATCATGCATCCTATGCTGAAAGATTGAATAATAGACCATCAAAACAATAAGTGCTGCTCTGGTTCGTAAATGTCAATGATTAGAAAATGAACCAATAATACCATCAGAGTTTGGCAGCCGAATATGTGAATAAGGATACTCTTCAGTTGATAGCCTTTCATTTATTTCATTTATGCTAAATTGTTGCAGTTCTATTCAGCTTCATTTCTAGGAGATATTTCTGAAGTAGTGGAGCATGTTGGCAGCCGCTATCCAAGAGCTAATTTATTTGCTGTTGGCTGGTCTCTTGGAGCTAATATTCTGGTTCGCTATCTGGGTCAGGTAATTGAACTATGTACAAGCTTTTCCATTTTTAAATAAAGATTCTAACTTATGCTTCTTTTTAGTTATGCACTACTTTATGTCCTATTTTTCAGATCACATCAACTCATTAAGTTTTCCATGCATTGTTGCTTAAGCATTAGAAACCTTTCACGAAAAACTTGCTTGTTTTTATAGCAGAGCAGTTGATACGAGCACAAGTGCAATGCATTATGTTTTTTGGGGGGTTTCTCATTAGTAAGCAAAAGCTTTTATATATTTTTTGCTATGAAGCCCTTAATGCGAAGTACGACAAGAGATTCGGGTTTCAGGTTTAGGGATACAATGATAGGATAGGGTTCAAGGTTTAGGTTGCTGAATGCATGATCTTACATTTTCTTAGTGGGAGACATATTTTTGAATGGGATGTCGAGATGCATTTTGAATAGGGTGCTGAGTACATGATCTCACTCACTTCCATCTGTTGACAAACTTGTGTTCTGGACAGGTAATTTCTCATGTACAATATGTGTCTCTCATCAGGGTGTCATAGCTTGTGGTTAGTTAGTTTTCTTATATCTGCAAACGAGTTTGTCTTTGTGTTTGTAATCTGGACCTCACGTTTAAATCTTCCACTGTTCTATTCTCCTATTCTTATGCACATTCTTTTATCTCAGGAATCTTTCTCTTGCCCTCTTGCTGGTGCCGTATCCTTATGCAATCCATTTAATTTGATAATTGCAGATGAAGACTTCCGTAAAGGCTTTAACATCATATATGACAAAGCTCTAGCAAATTCGCTCTGCAAAATTTTCAGAAGGTACGATGGCGTTATTTCTTTTCAATGTTTCTAAACATATTTGAAGTCCTAAAATTAAATTTCTTTCCTTCTCATTCATTATCTTGTACAAGATCTAAATGGAATGACTTACTTTTCAGGCATGCACTCTTATTTGAGGATATTGGAGGTGAATTTAATATCCCATTGGTTGCTAATGCTAAATCTGTTAGAGAATTTGATGAGGGGCTAACACGAGGTTTGTATATGTTTATAGAAGCATGAAACCCCGCACCACTGACCACTAACTGTTTGCTCTTCTTGACCCCTTCAGTATCATTTGGATTTAAATCTGTGGATGACTACTACTCCAACTCAAGCAGTTCAGATTCCATAAAGAATGTGACAATACCTTTATTATGCATCCAGGCAAGTGTTGTTTTGCAGCTTATGGGTTTTATGGAAATAGTACAGCCTATGCTCTCTTGAAACTAAACCAGGAATAAATGGTTGGTCCAGTGCTGAATTTCCTTATTCCTATACTTCTTGAAACGATGTGAACTTGTGCAGAATCACACAACTTCTTTATTTTATCCCTCCATATTTTTGTCTCTCTCTATTGTTCTTGCAATCTGTTCTTTTGTCACCTCCTTTGTCGGTGCATTTGTTCACCACTTAAGGTTTTCTCCCTGTTTTGTCTTTTTTAAATTGATCTATGCACATAGAGATAGTTTTGGGAGGAAAGTTTACCTTAGTGGATGTAATTATCTGTTGGATTATCCAGCTTAGATGCTGAACCTACAACTGATTTTCAGGCTGAGAATGATCCAATTGCACCATCCCGAGGAATTCCTCGTGAGGACATACAGGTTCAACTTCTCTTGTCTGCTACAGATTTGTATTTCACTATGTCCATTTCCATAGTATTTCTGTACACATGATTTAAAAGCATTTACTCAACAGTGATTAAGTGTATATTGTTAAAAACTTTTTAAGACAATATTGCCTTTCTGTTCATGTTAGTGACATATATATCGAATTTGTGCTAGCCATGTTGTGACATATATATGTACATTATTCATGTAACCGAGATGTTTCAAATTTATGTATAAGGTGCTTTTCTCCTTGGAGTACCTCATCCAGAAGTGTTAAACCATCTGACTCTTTTCCTTTTTCCGTTTCTTCTATCTTTGGAACTTTGTACTGCAGAAAAATCCCAACTGTATGCTGATAGTTACTCCAAATGGTGGCCATTTGGGTTGGGTGGCCGGTGCGGAAGCTCCAAGGGGAGCTCCGTGGACTGACCCCATAGTTATGGATTTTCTACAACACTTGGATCAAGCAACTGTTGTATCTTCTGCAAGCCTCAATGATTTTAAGACGGAGAATCTTCACCAGCTTGAGGTATAAATTTACTCACCCTTATTTACCTCCTTAAATATGACCGCACTTGAAATATACATACCTCATCCCTGCATAATTATAGCCAGATAGGATAATGATGAAGCTATATATTTTTTTTGGATATTTCATTTGGATACCATGAGAAAATCAAACGTTTAATATTCATGGTTTGTTAAGGGTTTATCCCTAACGCAATGGTTACATTAAATAAGAGGTGTTCTGTGTAAGATGTTATATACTACTATTTTTTGTTACAATGGTAAATGTCTTGGATTTAGATATAGGTTTCAGTTCTGATATTATTTCTATTGTCTAATATCGAATCATTCAATTACAGACATCGTTTAAATTGTTAGATTGACAGAAAAGTCATGCATACACAACAATTTTTATGGGGTAAACCTTAAGGATGCCTTTTGCAAATTGCACATAATAGCATGAAATGGACTTAATTAATGGCCATTCATTTGAGAGTTTGGATTTTGTTTTTCACCAAAAAACATACTTTAGTGATGATACACGTAAAATTAGGGATGTCAATTTAGTCCGAGACTTGTAGGTTGACCCGAATAACTCGACAATCTGACAGGGTTAGGGTTGAAAAATTTTAACCCGAAAAAAATTTCAACCCAAATAACCCTAATCTGAATAACTCGTAACCCGATAGGGTTGGCCCGAAGATAACTGAACACATAGGATCGACTCAAAAATTAGTGAGTTCTCGTTATTTAGTTTTCCAACTTCATTAACTTATTATTTTTTCAACATTTGAAAGGTAGTGGTATAATAAGATTTTTTTTTCAAATGTATGTGAAAAAATGC
Source organism: Monilaria moniliformis (assembly GCA_034509125.1). Lineage (NCBI taxonomy): Eukaryota > Viridiplantae > Streptophyta > Magnoliopsida > Caryophyllales > Aizoaceae > Monilaria > Monilaria moniliformis. The sequence goes on along the minus strand of JAYDZE010554318.1, from coordinate 22,963 downwards.
ATTTTGATTTAATATTCGAAAGTTATGTTCATCATTTCACTTTTCTATATTTTACTATAACATTTAATATAAAACGTTTAAATAAAAAATAAAAAATGATATATTTCTCTAAAAGCTATACATTAGTTTTGAGTTGAAATGATTTTTATTTATTGATGTATTTCTTTGTTACAAATATAAATTATCAAAATTCAAAAAAAAAATTGAGCCCGATTGCCCCGATGGGTTAGCTCGATATTTGATAATTTAGGGTTAGAGTTGAGAATTTTCAACCCGAAAAAATTACAACCCAAATGATCCGTAATTGAATAGTCCGACAACTCGACAGGATCGACTCGAATCCGAACGGGTTGACTCGATTGACATCCCTATGCAAAATAGTGTAAACATGAGGGCATCTTTTGCCACTCATTCCATAGCATAAAAAAAAAATCACAATAAAAATGAAGCAGCCGAATTATTCGTTTAAAGTAGGCCCAAATCATAAAAAAATGTGTCGGCCAATGTTTCTCAATTATATGAGACCCGTACTAACAACATAATTTTCGTGAATCGATATATTTAGTCAGCCATAGTTCCAATAATAATAAAAAAGAATTAAATCTTGTGGGTGAACATACTTAAGAAATTTGAATCATTATTGCATACAAAGGAAATGTAATATAATTTTGAACTGCAACATTTGGGCCAAACTTTGTTAAATATTATAGTGGCTGAAAAGCAATCTTCCACTAGTTTGAATGACTACTGTTATTATTCCTCTCTAAAATATATAGAATTTCGATGTAACGATATATGTCATATAATACGAAGTTATTTAATATTGACAAATAGTATATTTACAACAACTTTTACCTTTTCACCATTGTGGCTTCACCAACTTATAACCTGTGGCGTCTCTTGAGATTAATAGGGTTATAAGTTTGCGAATTATAGTGTAAAAACATAATTTACCCAAAGTGAACATTGGGGTGCAACTATGTATTTTTCTTGACATAAAAAAGAAGTATTGTTTCGACCATTTCTTCTCGAAAACATTGTCTTTTCTAATGATTCACTTTTAAAATTACAAACTCTACTACTTATTCTTGTTGATTTGTGAATATGTTATTCATTCTAGCAACTAATCATGAGTTTCTTTGGGTTTATCTTCAGTTGTTACTTCCTTTTTCATTTATAATTTATTTTGACATATCCTATACATAGAAAAACTAATTACTACTAATAAAATTAATTTGTTACTACATATTTATAGGCTAGTGTACGATGATTGATTTAAGTATGATCTCATTCTCCCTACTAAAAATAACATAAATTAATACATCTTATTTTGTTTTGGTCATGTGATCAAATAATGTGGGAGTGATCTGAAAAGCCATTCAATACTTTATCCAAGTAAATGGTTCAAACTATATATAAGAATATTTCTATAACTCGTACCAAACGTTATGAGAACACCAACACTAAATATTTTATTTATAAAAATAATATTGTTTTATAAATTTGTCTAATCTATAGTAAACATATTACGTCTGTTGAAGGAAAAAAGAAAAAAATAAATTTGGTAAGTTGTTTCTTCACCATGACATCTTTGAGGATATTCAGAAGCGAATTAAAAGCTAAGAATGTAATACATTTGATTCATTTTAGGACATTTAGTTTTTATGATTGATAAAATAGATGATTGAGTGCTTTTATTCTTATTATTATGATATCTCCAATCACATTTTTTCAATGGCATACGAACCAAATAAAATTAGCTCATATGATTAGTTATCATAAGCTTTGTAATATCCCAAAATTTCAGTCCAGCGGATTCAGATTGGACTGAGATCCCTACTCTTACCCATTCATCTTCACCTGGGAAAGTGGAGTTTCTCTAGTGTGGCTTCTCGATCACAATTAAATTAAATACAAATAGAAAATTGCTATGGAGATAAATAATATAAGCATATGACAATAATTCACCTCTCTTATGCCTCGCCATTTTCCCTATACATATATACATGGAAGTCACGGTCAGGCACAGCTCATTAATTTCACGAACTAGTGAAGAATTCGCATTCAATAACATATAAATTTGTGACCAACTTACATAAAATGTTCTGATTCTGGTGGTCAATATTGGTTTCGGTGATTTTGACCAAGAGTTGCATCGATCTATGATTTTTTAACATCTTCAGAGTCGAGCTAATCACACTCGATTTTTTCAGTACAATTAACTAATTTTGTGTTTGTTATGAATTGTTGCACAAAAATAAAGTCTATTTGTTTTTTAATAAAACAAAACAGTATTTACGTAAGCACATTACATATTAAAAGAAAATTGAAATTGTTTTTTAGGTTTAAAGTATAAACTACAATTTGTTATTTAATTCAACCTTTTGTTTCTTCACCTTGTTTGTTAGTTTCCCTCAACAAGTTTTGGCTCTCTCTCTTCTTCTTCAAACAAAAGTAACAATTTGTAACGTTGACGATAGAAACTAATAATAAATCACCTAGTCCTTCCTCTAAAGAAATAAGGACTTGATCGCGTGTGTTTTGGGATATTGACGAATCTTCATTTGAGTAAATTAACATACGAAACAAAGATGCAGTGCAATTAAATCAATAACATGGAACACGAAGTGTAACTTAACTGGTAAAATGTTTCACCTTTAATTAATAGGTTGGGCATTGACGGAGCCACACTGGAGCTTGAGGGCCCAACAATTTTGAAAATTTTAATTTTAATATTTTTTATTTTTAATTATAAATTTCAAAGAAATATTTTTATTGCATTGACTATATTTAAGAATCTGAAAACTTGTCTCTTGCTATAATAAACATAAGTTTAATTGCTTATAAATACATAAATTATTCCCCAAATTTTAGTGTTTAACTAATGTTATTGTTTTGGTCAAAGAATAAATAAACTTTTATTTTTTTTTAAAATTTGGCGTAGTCCAACTTTTGTTGGCCAATAATTCGGTTCTCCCGAGTCCGATGTAAAATCCAAAGGTATTGTTGAAAGCTCTCGATGATAGCTTTCTAATGGTACCCATAATGTTGAGTTTTGGTCATTGAAAGTAGTTTAAAATGATTTAAAAGTTGTTGTCACGAAACTCTATATTTTCTATTTTTTAATTTGAATTTGGATTTATATACAACGTACCATTAGAAATGTATCGTTGAGAACTCTTAAACGATACATTCGAATTTCTCATCGGACTTTGAATATTGGACAATGAAATTTGAACTTATGCCAAATTCCAAAAAAGTAAAAGTTCACGTACTTTTTTGACCAAAAATGAGTTGGTTAAAAAACAAATTTTTTAGTATACTTCCTGTATATACAGGCAATTAAGTTATAAAAATAGTAATTTTTTACATTTATTAAATTTCTTTAAATTTTGAGTTTAATTTATATTTTGATATTAAGACAAATTTTCTGAGAAAGTTGTGAAATATTGTTTTGGATTTCTAAGCGTGAAATGTCTAGTTCTATCATTAAAATTGAGGGTTCAAATTATGTCGATGTATAAAAAAAAAAAAAAATCTCATTCCTTGATCGGTCACATGTTTTAACTAATCATCTCAAAAGAAAGAATGGAAGAAGTAAATGAATGATTTTATATTGGTCACTTGTTTCGCCATTATGACTGACTTGCTTATATATAATTCCTCTTTATATAGCAAATTTTGTTTTCTCTACTCGAAGGAAATATCGTTTTCTCGACATATTTCAAGGTCACAAATGATTGAGCATAGAAAGATGGGTTTTGAACGTCATACATATGTATTAGAAGTAAAGCTACCATCCTCCGCGTGGATACGTCCATGCCATTGTTTAGTCGACGAAATACGTTAGCCGTCTCTTAGTCTTATCATGTCACCATTTCTTCTCTTCACATATTAATTTGAAAGGCATGTTGTTACGTAATGTATTATGAAGTGTGAACTAATAAAATAATAGCTTTGAAATAGTAAAGATAAAAATTAGTTACTAAAATAAAATAGATAAAAAAAACATTCATTTATATAATTTCATTTTTATTATTTTAACCGTGAATTCAGGAGTTTGTTAGAATATCCACAATTCAGATCCTTTCACTATTTATGATTTCTACACTATTTTTACCGCATTCTTAACAATCACAAGTCTATCCTTTCATGATCCTCTCTCTTATATTATTCATGTATTTCAACTTTTAATTTTTTTTATTTCTTATTTTTTATATTTATTATATATTCTAATATTTTTTTATTAAATTAAAATATGAATTTCATTAAAATAAAAAATTTACATAATTTAAATTCTAAAATTACATTATTGAAGATCATAAATTATATAAATTACATTACTGAAAGCCGGAAATTACATAATTGAAATCATGTTTATTCACTAAGGGGACCAAAGCGCGCCCAAATTTTTTCGACTAAAATGTGTTGGAGTCGGTCGTGGTTAATGCCATCACTTGTCGACTCACAACGCCTTAGATATTCTCGGAATGCTTGCGGTGCACCTTGATTTGGGGCATTGGTTGCGATCGCAGAGCTCGAGGAGCTGGCCATGTCCTCGTCTACCCAATTAGGGGCGTTCACTCATTCGTCCTCGATAAGCATGTTGTGTAATATAATGCTCGCATACATGACATCGACAAGCACTTTCCTGAACCACGAACGCTCCAGATCTTTGATGAACGTGAACCATGCTTGTAGAACATGCTTGTCCCACGTCTTTACAAGACGATTCATGCTTATGCTCAAATGAACTCTTTTGGGCTCGGTTGGACACAAAAAATGACTTCACAGATGTCGGCCACCTTAGAAAAATCTACCATCTTCAACCACGTCCCTAAGAACATGCATTAGTTTTCAAAAGTTTGCATACTTTAACGTTCGCTTTTCAGAATGTAGAAGTTTCAGTGTGTTTCCATTGAGGCTTCTTCAACCATATCATGTGGTGGAAATGAAATCTTTTTTTTTTTTTTTTTTCATTTTTTTTTCATTTTACATAGTACTCTATCAACGGATTCCCACGGGATGTAGATCGTGGTGACTGATGCGTATTTTAGAGTATATATTCGAATTTCAATTAATCACACACGAGTTATAAAAATACCCTAAAATCACTTCTAACTGCAAGAGAACAATGTCGAAAATAGCTATTAGGGGTCGAACCTACAAGGAGATTAATTGTTTGCTTAACCAAAAATAAAATGAATTAATGGAGATGAGAGACTAACTAAGGCTAAGATTGCAAAATAACGAGATTAAAGACGAAATGGAACTGTTGCTTAATGAGATGGAAGAGGTTATCCCTAATATGTTTCGGATGATCGATAAACAAACTCAATTCGAATCAATGCCCTAGTTCGATTTCATGGTATTGAGGATTGTGCTTTGATTTTTCACTCGATTAACACGGAACATGTCAAATGAATTATAGGATTATCATAAGTTTAACACATCTAATAACCCTTGTTCATTAACCTAAGTTCTCGTGGAAGCACAGAAAACCCAAATTAATTATTTAGCTTAATTAACACATGTATGCACCTTCAAACAAGTATCTGAACAATACTAGTTCTAAGATTTTTGTATTATACAATAGCTCCTATTTTCCAAGTTAAACATTAGAAAATAAGCAAAGATAAACTACTCAATGATGCATCGTAAAATAGTCTATAGCAAATTCAATCCAATAAAACGGAATCAAACCACAAAATCAAACCTAGAACGATGAATCCAAATCAAAGTACGTCTACAATCATCCTACTACATGTTAGGAATAACTTGAGAAAATTAGCCTAGCATCGTAGAATGAAATACAGAAAATAAACTTGAAACCATGTTCATGGCCATAGTTCAATTCCTGCACTCGTCTCTTGGATGGTTGATGTTTTTGCTTCTCCTTAGGGTTCGTTTTCTCTTTTTTATCTCTTTTGAAATTATTGTGTAGACTCCAACTCTGAATGAATGACCTCAAAAATGTCCACGAAGAGGAGTTTAGGGCTCAATCAGGTCGCTAATGGGCTTTTCTATGCATGTCACCCGGCTGGGTAGGTATTGGTACTCACTCCACCCGGTCGCGTGGCAACCTATGGATAAATCGTTCGCACTGCACCCGATCGGGTGCTCCTTTTTCTGCATCTTACCCAGTCGGGTAAGATCCCCTGGATGTCGCCTAGTTTCAGCCGGTCGGGTGAAACTTTGGTCCTCTATAGCACCCAGACGGGTGCAACTTATTGTTCTCTCCATCATACTACCCGACCGGTTAGCTTTTGGTCTGATCTTCTACCTGGGTGGGTGGATGTCACTGGTTCTCTGATTGTCTACCCGGCCGGGTACTTCTGGGTGTGTGCTTCCACCCGGTTGGGTGGGAGCCTCTGGTCTCCACATTGTACCACCCGGCCGGGTGCTACGTTGTGTGCGCGTTATACCCGATCGGGTGCTGCTTTTGGCTCACTATGTCTACCAAACTTGTAACCTTAGCCATTATTTCCTATCTTAGATGCACAATCTTGACAAACTCATTAATTCAAACAAATGACGGGTAATTGTTTGTAAAACCAACAAAGAATTATCACAACAAAAGGAAACGAGCTACAAACAATACCCAAAAATATATATAACTCTACGAGTTCATCAGAGACTCATACCCATACCACTTATTTTAATAAGTTGATGATGCATGTAGAATCATCAAGTGAAATACATGGGCATGAGATACATGTCAACACTGTTTTTTAGTATTAGTGGGAGAATGATAGGTAGGGGTATACTTGAAAGCAGTCCATTAAGAAGCGGACCATAAGTGTGAGCATGTTGTCGAAGCGGTCCATTCTCTCTTCTTTAGATCTATGGTATCCCTCGAACACGTCCACACAGTTCTCAAACCCATCCAAACGGGTGTTGAGTTGGGCTTGGTAGTGGGCCATGTTGGCCTCCATATGGTCCAACCGCTGGGCGCCGGTGCGTCCGGTTGGCATCTTCTTTTGCGCCTTCTATTAGAAGGCCCGACTTCATCCTGCTGAGCCGATGGTGCATGAAGCTGGGCAGGTGGAGATGGTGGTTGGGCCGGCTTGGGCATATGGTAGGGCACATGAGGATGGAACCGAGGGTTGACCCATGGAAATTTGGGAGGGTGCTATGCCACCTGTTGGCATTGCACGTCCTCATTCATTCTCCAATTCATTTGAAAGTGCCATCTCTGGACGTAGGTGTTAACTGGATCGGGGAATGGAAATTAGTCCCCCACCTTTTGGAGGATGAAACCTTGGAAGTCCCGATCGACGTTGAACAACTCGATTTGTTTGAGTACATCCAAGGTTAATGTCTTTTCTCCCATGTTTGGGATAAAATCTTCAACATCAATGCCACAGTTGAGGGCTAGAGATATGATGATTCCCCCATGGCAGATTGTGTCGGATGTCTTCTTTGCTTGCCTCTCGAGGTGCTTGACGCTGAAGTATCCCATGTCGAGACAACATCCATTCAATATGTTCCATAGTAGGAACACTTCATTAGTTTGCACACTACCCCCTTCGACGCGTGCAAAGGGCAGGTAGACACACGTCTTTTGGAGGAAACAAAGCACCGGGTTACGAATCTGATAACCTTTAGCTCGAGGTTGGGATGAACCTGTCATTTCTTCCTTCGGGCAATGTAATGGTGGCCCAAAATGCATCTCTGTCATAATCTGTTGGCTCGTCGACCACGCCCACGTCATCACCGTGGAAGTTGAAGATGGCATTCACCTCCGCAAATGATAGATCAAAGTTGTTGTTGCCGAGGCGAAAGGTAATGGATTCTACCTGTCGGCCCGCCATGCGCACATGTAGTGTGCTGAGGAATTCCAGTGTTATCCGATGGAAGGACTCCTGTTGCCATCTGAAAAGGGTTGTCAACCCCCTAACTGCACATAGCTCCCAAAAGTAAGCTTGGATGCCGAGCATATGTAGCGTGTCATCATCCGGATAACTTAAAGGTTGGATAGGGAGCTTGTTGAGTGCATCCCACCGGTCTCGTTGCGCTGGGGTGTGAAGATGGACACAAAAATAACATGGGTTGGAAGGAGTGGTCATTTGATTGTAGGTACCTGAAAACGAGCCATGTGAATATATTGTGCCTAATTAATTTTCAAGCAAGAACAAATTGGCACTTTTTTCCCTTGACCTAAACAACATGTATATGTATTATCTACGCCCCCCCCATCATAGAAACAATCATTTCACCAAAATTATATGATCAATCAAAAGTGCTTAAAATAAATTAATAGGCGCAAATCTAGAGAATAATCAAGTCAAATCAATATTGCTAGTCCAACAAGTACACAATTGATCAATTTTTTCATAATTGCTAACATCCATTACACATCAACAAAGCACAACTTAGTGAGAATGAAACCTACTAGCACTAATTACACCCAACATTCAACATTAAAGTCAACATTCAAAATTCTAGTCCACAATTCAAGCAATTTCAAAAGAATGAAAGACGCACACCATGTGTTTGCAAAAATAACACAATCAATTTTTCCATTTAAAACACACGATATGTACAATTCATGCACCCCAATGCGCCATCAATGTGTAAACAACACAAATTAAAATAGTAGAGAAGAAAAAACTAACCTTGATGGTGGATTTAGACACAATGAAGCAAATATTCATCTACTTTGTTCTTGAAGCTCAAATTAACAAAAAATCCATTTTTTATGGTCAAAACACTAAAATTGATGAATTAAAGGAGTTGAGTAAGTGCAATGTGTGTGATTGTGAGTGAATTTGTGTGTGAAAATGGATGGAATTCAAAATTAGGGAGAGGGCGTGAGGTAGGGTTTGAGGAAGAGGGAAGAATGGGGGAAAAGTGGGGGGGGGGAAGAAGAAATTCACATGTTTTAAGAGAAGTCAGCGTATCCTACCCGACCGGGTGACATATGTTTTCACAACTACTTAATGATGCATCATAAAATAGTCTATAGCAAATTCAATCCAATAAAACGGTAGCAAACCACAAAATCAAACATAGAACGATGAATCGAAATCAAAGTACGTCTGCAGTCATCCTACTACATATTAGGAATAACTTGAGAAAATTAGCCTAGCATCCCAGAATGAAATACAGAAGAAAAAAAAACTTAAAACCGTGTCATGGCCATAGTTCAATTCCTGCACTCGTCTCTTGGATGGTTGGTGTTCTTGCTTGAAGATCTTCTCCCTAGGGTTCGTTTTCTCTATTTTCTTTCTTTTGAAATTATTGTGTAGCCTCCAACTCTGAATGAATGACCTCAAAAACGTCAAGCAAGAGGTACTCTTCTAGACCGAAACAGAAGTTTAGGGCTCGATCAGGTCGCTAATGGGCTTTTCTGCGCATGTCACCCAGCCGGGTAGGTATTGGTACTCACTCCACTCGGTCGAGTGGCAACCTCTGGATAAATCGTCCGCACTGCACCCTACCGGGTGCTCCCTTTTCTGCATCTTACCTGGTCAGGTAAGATCCTCTGGATGTCACCTAGTTTCACCCGGTCTGGTGAAACTTTGGTCCTCTATAGCACCCGGGCGGATGCCACTTCCTGTTCTCTCCATCATACTACCCGACCGGGAAGCTTTTGTCTGCTCTTCCACTTGGGCGGGTGGATGTCATTGGCTCCCCATTTGTCTACCCGACCGGGTACTTCTGGGTGTGTGCTTCCACACAGTCGGGTGGGAGCCTCTGGTCTCCACATTGTACCACCCGGCTGGGTGCTACATTGTGAGCGTGTTATACCCGGTCGGGTGCTGCTTTTGGCTCACTATTTTGCCCGAACTTGTACCCTTAGCCATTATTTCCTATCTTAGCTGAACAATCTTGACAAACTCGTTAATTCAAACAAATGACGGGTAATTGCTTGTAAAACCAACAAAGAATTATCATAACAAGACGAAACAAGCTACAAACAATACCCGAAAATATATAACTCTACGAGTTCATCAGAGTGAAATAGATGGGCATGAGATAAATGTTAGCACTGTTTTTTAGTATAAGTGGAAGAATGATAGATAGGGGTATACTCGAAATCAAGCTTCAAGTATAAGTGCGAGATTGTTGGGGCTATATACTAGAAAGCATGCTTTACGAGCAGCTTATGTATTAATAAATCTAAGAACTACCATTCTCCAGCTCTTGTGAAGAGATATTATTCTTGCATGGCTTGTCCTTTATAATCTGGTGATTATATTCTGAGCAAATACAATCTGAGATTATAATCGAGCCAGCAAGTTTAGGTATTCTCCATTGTAGACTGAATGGTGGTCAGATCATCACAAAAGTTCTCTCAGTCGGTGCCTTGCAGAAGAAAATTAAGTTTCACAACCTAGATAGTCTTAGACAATCTATCCTGAAAGGTTGTAGTGTCAGTCTAACAGTTTACTAACCTTGGTAAACAAATGACACTAGTGTGGTAAAACACTGAACAGATTCAAGTTGATATAAGTCTTTCTTACTGATTACTAAAAGACCAGATCTCGGTGATTATTTATTTCTTAATCATTATATATAACATTGAGCATACGATATTGGTTATGCACTGCTTTGACTTATCAAAAGGTGCGGGCTTGTCATAATCCAAGAATCCTGATATCTTGGGTAGTGGTAATTAATATCTAGTGGTGCTAGGATTTTTATTGCATTGAATCATGTATCGGGAGAGTCCAGATTGATAATATCCCCAAGAGGAGTTCAGAAAATGTATTATTATATAGAAGCCCAGCTGGCTTAGGATTTATTCCAATGTATAATAAATAAAGCTTTTCAACTAGACCACTCTTGGTCAAAGATATTAATTAATAGAGTCAGCAGCAGACTTATATTAATTAATAGATATTAGAATCTTACCCACATGAATAAATTAATGAAAAGGGAAGCCTAAATTATTCGTAATTTGGATTTGGACGGGTATGTCAATATTAATTTCTATAGTGGTCCAAATTAATATTCTATTGAGTTTATATCAAATTCAGACTCAATTTAATTAGCAAAAGCCCAATAGGGAGGCCCAGTCCAAATTTTCTTGGATTCCTAACCTAGCCTATACATATTCTATAAATAGGAGAGAGAAAGAAGAAAAGTATTAATTCACTTACGTTCTCTACTGCAGTTCTATCTGCAATATTTTATTTTATTATTCTTTTCTAGTCTTATAGGTTTTATAGCTATTGCCTATACCAATATTCAAATCTAGAATTGGAATAGGTTAGAAGATCTAAGGGCAGGACAGGCGACTAAGTGACGTTATGTGCATGGCACCAGGGCAAGTAACTAGGTGATGCGAGCCATGGCCTGTCCATTGCCATCAAGGAGCCTCGCGTGGTAAGCTTGGCACTCTCGGCCGAGCAGTGGGAGATGAAGGCAGCGGCGCCACGGCGGTGACTTGGCGGAGATGCGGCGGCGATCCGGTAGTGATTTTGGATAGATTTTGAAATCTATCTAAGATCAAATAATTCTTTTTAAGTGTATCTTGAAAGATATGATAATATCTTATCATTAAGATAATATATGTTTTGATCCAGTTGTTATGATTTGATAAATCTAATATTTTAGATTTAATCAAATTTTCTTAATTTATAATTATTCGGTTTGGATAATTTTATCAAAATGTAAATGTGTTTTAAATTATTTATTTCTTGTTTTTTATGAATGTCTTATCCTGTGATGAAGTAGATTAATCTGGTTTTGTCTGCTTTATGTGATAATTATGCAAAAAAAAAATTCTTTCAAATGACTAAGCGAAAATCACGAGTAAGTTTTATTTTGTTGAAAATAAATAAGTGTCGTGTATGGTCTCCACAATTGAATCTATTTATGAAGTAATTTTCTAAGTATTTCCCGACCCACCCTAGTAGGAGCTAAATTCCCAAGGAATTATAAGTTCATATGAGTAGACTTTCTTAATTGATAAACTTAGAATTTTATTAGTGGCATACGACCTTCCCTAAAAGGAGTATCAAAACAGAAATAAAATTCTTAGTGGTAAAATGGTGGTATAAGCTTAGATATAATTTGGTAGCCATGCCACCTTAGTGGTCTCTAGTCTATCTATCAGATTATGTGAACAGAAAATTTTGTTAAACATATTTGGGTCTTGATCCCCTTACTGACTTGCTTTAAATCTGTTTAACTGTTGCGAGATGCATGAATTGATTTCATTGGTTTTTGCAATTTATGTATCAAACATGAATGTGACTTTAGTTTATTTTGTTCTCAATCTATTTTATAATGTCGTTCAATCCTCTCACATCAATCCTAAAAGAAAACAAACTCGAGGGTCAAAATTATGTAGACTGGAAACTCAATCTTGATGTATTATTAATAGCCAATGACATTAAGTTTATTTTGGAAATACCTTGTATTCCAATACCTGCCAATAATGCAACGAGTGCGGTTAAGGAAGCATTTAATAAGTGGCGCAAAGCTAATGAGATGGTGAAGTGCTATATTTTGGCTTCTATGTCAAATGTACTTCAACATCAGAATCAAGCTATGCAGACAGCAGCGAACATGATGCAAAACCTTGGAAACCTATTTGGGTCACAAAATCGGGTTGTCAAATCAACGGTAATCTGGAATATAATGAATGGGACAATGAAGAAAGGCTCATCTGTGAGGGACCATGTCCTCAAGATGATGGGCTATCTCAATGAGATAGAAATCATAAGGGGATAAATTGATTTAAAATCCCAAGTAGATATCCTCCTTCAAATTCTACATGCAAGCTATCAGCAGTTCAGGCTGAATTATTATATGAATAAAAGGAATTGTTCATTGCCTGAATTGTTGACAAAACTGCAGTCGGCGGAGGGCCTTATGGCCCAAACTAGGCAAACCCTGATTTCAGCTACTCCTTCTCCCTCGGGCTCTAAGCCCAATAAGGGAAAAAAGAAAAAAGAGAAGGCATATGTGGCCCCTAAGAAAAGGAAGGGAAAGAAGAAGGAGAATCCAAAGAAACAAACTAAGAAATGCTTCAAGTGCGGCAAGAAGGGACATTGGAAGCCGGATTGTCCACTTCTCAAGAAGGGCAATGGTTCAGGTATGTCTCATGCTTATGTAGTAGAATCATGTTTAGCGGCCGTTTCTACTGATTCGTGGATAGTGGATACGGGAGCCACAGATCATGTTTTCTTTGATTGTTCTTTAATGTAGGTGATAGGGAGGCAACATGAGGGTGGGGTTTATATCCAGCTAGGGGATGCAACGAAAGTGGCGGCCATTGCAGTGGGAGTTGTTTATTTACAGTTTTCTAGTAATAGAGTTTTGGTATTAAACAATATTTTGCTTGTACCTTCGTTTAGAAGGAATTTAATTTCTGTTTCTAAACTAGTTTTTGATGGATATTCAATTTCATTTAATGATGCTTGCATTATTGAGAAATGTGGTTCGTTTATCTGTTGTGGTACAATGCAAAATAATTTATATACCATAGTAAATACATGACCCGCATAATTAATTGAGTCTAATAACACATTAGTTTCCTCAAGAAAAAGGAAGTCTCCTTCTATTGGAATGAATCAAACGTACTTATGGCAATTAAGACTTGGAGATGCCAATCCCAGATAATCCAAAGGTTGGTGGATCAAGGTCCACTTAAGGATCTAATTTTAGAACATTTTACAACTTGCGAATCCTGCTTGGAAAGTAAGATGACCAAGAGACCTTTTAAGGATAAAGGGTATAAGACGAAGGAAATACTAGAGACCATTTAACAAAAAATTCAAGGAATTCAGGGCACTTGTAAACACACTTCATAGTAAAACAATCAAGTGTCTACGGTCTGACCGTGGAGGCGAATATCTAAGCAATGAGTTTTTGGATTACTTGTCAAATGTGGGAACCCAATCCCAATTAACTTTGCCTGGCACAGCTCAATAGAACGGCATAGCTGAAAGGTGAAACCGAACACTCCTAAAGATGGTTTGATCAATGATGGGTTATGCTCAGTTACCCACTTTGTTTTGGGGATATGCACTGGAAACAACATCCTACACGCTAAATAACTTACCATCAAAGTCAGTATCAAAAACACCACGTAAGTTGTGGACTGGACGTAAGTCTAGTCTAGCACATCTCAGAGTGTGGGGTTGTCCAGCATATGTGTTGGAGAGAGATCCAAGTAAATTGGAATCACATACTGTGGTATGTCTATTTGTAGGATATCCTAAAGAAACGAAAAGGATATGAATTCTATAGTCTTCGTGACAAGAGGTATTCATTAGAACGAATGTCATATTCATAAAAGAAGACTATGTGAAGAATCATAAATCCAGTAGTGTGGTTGCTCTTGAGGAACTAAGAGAAATCACACAACCCACTATTCAAGAAAACACAACAAACACACCTACAACATCAACTGTTGTACCTCAGGTTGTAGTGCCTCATCGTAGTGGGAGGGTTACTAGAGAACCTGATAGATTCATTGGCCTAGGAGAGTCTTCATACTCAAACCTCGACCTGGATGAATCCGATCCCTTGAACTACAAAGAAGCAGTAGAGGATCCTGATAGTCGATTTTGGGAAGAAGCGATGGAATACGAACTACAATCAATGGTAGATAAGGATGTTTACGATCTTTGTATCCTACCTAAAGGCTGCAAGGCCATTGGGAGTAAATGGGTATACAAGCGTAAGCATGGACCTGACGGGAAGGTGAAATTATTCAAGGCACAGCTAGTGACAAATGGTTATACCTAAAGGGAAGGTATTTATTTTCATGAGACCTTCTCGCCTCTAGCTATGCTTAAGTCGATCTGAATCCTATTGTCTATTGCAGCCTACATGAATTGGCATGTTTGACAGATAGGCATCAAGACAACTTTCCTTAGTGGAAGTCATGAGGAGACCATTTACATGCAATAACCCGATGGGTATGTAGTTAAAGGCAAGGAAAACATGTTCTGGAAGCTTTAGAAGTCCATTTATGGCCTCAACCAAGCATCCAGATCATGAAATGTCTATTTTGGTAAGACAGTCAAGTCCAATGGATTTGAGCAATGCTCTGATGAAAGTTGTCTGTACAAGAAGGTTGAAGGTGCAAACGTTGTTTTCTTAATAGTCTATGTAGATGACATTCTTTTGAAATGTGGTTGTCTGCACAGTTTGAAATGAAGGATATGGGAGAAGCTGAACACATTTTTGGGATTAAGATAATCCGAGATCGCCAGAAGATAATGTTGTGCTTATCTAAAGAATCCTACATTGATATCGTGCTCAAGAGTTTCAGTATGAATAATTCTAAGAAAGGGTTCTTACATTTTCAGCCTGGAATTACCTTATCTCAAGATATATGTCCAAAGACACAAGATGAGATTGACGAGATAAGATAGATTCCATATGCTTCGGTAGTTGGAAGCCTTATGTATGCTATGCTTTGCACGCGGCCTGATATTTTCTTTGTTGTTGGCATGGTAGCAAGATATCAGTCCAACCCAGGCTGAGGATACTGGAGTGCGGTAAAGAATATACTCAAGTACCTGAAGATGACTAAAGAGTATATGCTAGTTTACCAGGCATCCGAGTTGTGTCATTTAGGTTATATCGATTCACATTTTCAAACTGATCGGAACTCGAGAAAATCTACCGTCGGTTATGTGTTCACCTTAGGAGGTGGAGCAATTACATGGAGGAGTGTGAAACAGAAATGTATCGCAGACTCCACCATGGAAGCTGAATATGTGGCTGCTTCGGAAGCTGCAAAGGAAGTAGTGACTTCCTTATGGAACTCAACGTGATTTTGAGTATGCCAAAGAGAATCACAATTAATTGTGACAACATAGGAGAAGTGGCAAACTAAAAGAAACCACGGGCACACAAGGTCCGTAAACACATAGAGAGGAAGTATCATATTATTCGACATATAGTGTGCAGAGGAGACACAGAGGTGACCAAGATCGCATCAGAAGACAACCTGGCAGATCCTTTCACTAATAGCATACCGGAATGACATTTAATCATCTTGTGGAAGCAATGAGAGTGAGATGCATCAAGCACCTATACATATTTTCAGTATAAGTGGGAGAATAGGTAGTATAGGCAGTAGTCTGTATATCCAAAAGCTTGTTTTTGAGTATAAGTGGGACATTGTTAGGGTATATACTGAAAAGCAAGCTTTGAGTTGCTTTGTATTTGTAAATATAATTCCCCAATTTATGAAAAGATTATTATTTTTTCACATTGATTTGCTTTTCATATTATTTATCTTATAAACTATTATGATTAAATAAATGTGTCTAAGTCTTTTGCATTATAGATTGAGTGGTGATCAGGTTATCAATGAAGGTTCCTCAGTCGGTCTCTTGTAAAAGAAAAACTAAGTTTCCTAACCTAGATAGACTTAGACAATCTATCGCGAAAGGTTGCAGTGTCAGTCCAACTGTTTACTAACCTTGGTAAACAAAAGACATTGGTGTGGTATAGCACTGAAAGGATTCACATGAGACAAGTTTTTCTTACTGATTACTGAAATACGAGGTCTTAGTGATGTTTATTTTTAACTAGTGATGTTTATTTTTAACCTTTGCATATAACATTGAGCATACGCTATTGATTATGCACTGCTTTGATTTATAAAAAAGTGCGGGCATTTCGAGAATCCTGATATCTTGGGCAATGGTAATTAATGACTAAGAGTTGCTAGGATTGTTATTGCACTAAATCGTGTCGAGGGAAAGCCCAGGTTGATAATATCCCCAAGAGGAGTTCAATAAAAGGTTTTATTATACAGAAGCCCGACCAGCTTGGCATTTATTCCAAAGTATAATAAATAAATAATTTTGAACTAAAGTACTCTTGGCAAAAGATATTAATTAATTAAAACTAGCAGTATGTTTAATTTAATTAATGGATATTACAATCTTAAACGTGGAAAATAAATTAATTAAAAGGAATCCCATAATTCTGTAATTTGGATTTGGACGGGTAAGCCAATAATATTTTCTATAGTGGAACAAATTAATATTCTATTGGGCTTATATTAGATTAAAGCTCAATTTAATAAGTGAGAGCCAAATAGAGTGGCCCGCTCCAAATTTCATTGGATCCGCAATTTGGCCCATCAATACACTATACATAGGAGAAAAAAGGGATAAAATTGACTTGACATACACACTTGAGATTTTCGAAAATCACACTTGTGCGCACACACACAATTTTCAAAAATGTAGCTAGGATTTATCCTAGTTTCTCTATTGTTTTCTCCTTTTCTCAAGTCCTATAGGTTTAATAGAATTGTCCACCACAATATTCAAATCTAGGAGTTGGGAACGGATTAGAAGCTCTGAGGTTGAAGTACTTCACGTGGAGAATGAGCAAGCCATCGTCGGATCTTTGGAGATGTAACAAATTAAGTATTCTAAACCAACTAGAAAAACATGTTTTAGGTTTTAATCAATCTTTTACATGTTTTGATTTGCGTTCTAATAAAGTAGGATTGCATGAAATTAGTTTTAATTTTTCTTATATTATCATAGTAGATTCCAGGTAGGGGATTCTATCATTGGAATATTTAAAACCCCAACACGGGAATGGCTGCCTCCCACACGGCCCGTTTCCCCATTCGCCCTGCCCGTTTTGCCCTATTTTCAAGGTACATTTTCTGCTTCGTTTTGTTACCTCTTCAAACCCACCACTTCCAAAACTTAGTCGTTGTATGACTTTGACAAAGTTTGGAGGGATGCACTATGGTGGATTTTGAGATTTTCTTTTTGTTTTTCTTTTGTTTTCTTTTGTTTTTGTGTTTTTTTAGTCTTGTTTTTGTTTTAAACCCGTGTTTAGGAAGAGTCTTTTGCTTGTAATTTTTAAAACTCTATTGAAACCTCGACATAAGAAGGATTGGACTTGTCACTAACGATTTGTTCTTATATAAAATTATGGTTCACTTGATGGTGATTATTGAGTTTGATTTAGATATGCATTTGTATTGAATTTCTTGCTCGCCTCATCTGATTCATGAGAGTGATTACCTAATGAGATTTCGGCCAAAAATTCATTTCATGTGCGATGTGATCAAATACATGTCTTTAGTTTCTTGAACTTGCTCAAAGTCTACTTGAATCTACATTTTGAATGTATAGATATAAAATTAAGTTAGGCTATCTTTCTTAAGTCACTTTTATCCCAAAGAATTTAACCTTTACCACACATTTTCCTAGTCCTTTTGAGCCTTTAAGCTTATTTTTTTTACTAGCCAAATTTTGTAGAAATCTTCTATCTTGTGTTCTTAAAAAGTGGATATTTCTTGTCTATACATATAGATGGATATGATATATATTTATTCTAAATGGAGTATAAGGGGGAGGAAAATATATTTGAAATAAACATGAAATAAGGGAGGATAAAAGAGAAAAAAAAGAAAAATCTATGGAAAGGAAGGTGGAAAAGAATATTGATCAAAATGTGATTGGAAAGCAAGAAGGAAGTTAGACAAAGTCTACATTCATATAAATTTGACTGAAATGGTTGGTGATAAGGTGGGTATAGTATTTCATGATCAATTTTGTTATCCTAAATCATAGTCACTTAAGCTTAAATTTTTCTTACCTTGTTCAAAAAGCCTACATTATAACCAAAATAAAATACATTTTAAATTCTTGACGTATACTCATATGAAGTAGATGAAAGATGATCTTGAGCAAGCCTATAATAAACTTTTGAGTGTTATTTGGTTTGAGACTATACACTTTTATCCTATGCACTTGAGAGTTGCAAAATAAAACACTTTCCTTACTTTAGTGAGAATCATGAATGCAAAGTGATATTCAAGTTAGTAAATACTATGTTTTGTCCTTCTTTTCTTATAATTATTGCCTTCCAAACTTCAAAATATTGTTTTAAACTGAACTGATGTTTGGTCCTAAGCCTTCAATATTCGAGTGTTTTCTTTAGTGCTTCTTTTTCTTTGTTTGAGGACAAACAAATTCTTAAGTTTGAGGGTTTGACACACTCAATAGTTTGGTGTTCATAGAGGTTAAAGCTATGACATTTTATGTAGTTGCTATATAAGTAGGGTTTTAGTTTAATTCTCTATAAATTGGTTGTTTTGATGATTTTGTTGAGTTATGAATGAATAAGTGTCTAAAAGTGAGTTAAAATACAATAAGAGAAAGTATGAAGCTATTTGGGTGAAGCTCTTGTCTCACATGGAAGAAGAGATGAAATGAGAAGCAAGAACAGAGTTATCTCATACCAAATTTCGACCTCCGATTCAGCTGTTCATGAAAAACTCGTTTGACTGACCAAGACATCTTTGTTTGCCATGAAATTTTACTAAAATCTAGGTCAAGTTGTTGGGAAGATATTTTCAAACTTTCAAATCAACCCGAGCCCGTAATGGAGTTTTTGTGATTTTTACAAAAACGTTGCCAGAAGGCAGAAATGCCAAATGCTCCGTTTGGGAAGACATGATTCCCTACGACCTATTTCCCACTTCTTATAGGCTAAAATAGAAGCCCATGTTCGGGCACGACCCATTTGGAAAGCCTAAGTTCCCACACGGCCCGTTTCTCACTTCGAATTTGTATTAAAAGCTCTATCTTTGGTCATAAAAGCTCTATCTTTTCTACAGCT
The DNA here is from genome assembly GCA_034509125.1 of Monilaria moniliformis. NCBI lineage: Eukaryota > Viridiplantae > Streptophyta > Magnoliopsida > Caryophyllales > Aizoaceae > Monilaria > Monilaria moniliformis. Next base: position 3,385 of record JAYDZE010554318.1, on the reverse strand, counting down.
TTTGTGCCTATGTAAGGAGCCTTCATGCATGGTTTTGAGTACAATTTCAACACTATCAAAGCCAAAAATTCATATATTTTGTGATACCATTCATCCACCAACTCATTGGGAAAGTCATTGCCAAAATAAAGGAAGTTCAAGGAGCAATCGAAGACAAGTCGAAGTTCTACCTCTGAACAGGTTCTTTCAACTTATTTAGATTTTTTTTATGTTCTTATTTGGTTTGGTTTTTGTCTTGTCTTTAGTCATGCTTGGCGAAAGCTCTTTTTATTCTAGGGTTAGAAAGTAGTCAACACTAGTTTGTTCATCGTTTGGTTTATTATCCAATATCTTATTTGGTTTTATCTCTCTTGTTCTTTATTCTTTTATTTGATTAATCACGACAGAAATAATCTTGCGAGATTTGACAGATGAGTGTTGATGCATGATTGATACGGTACTTTTTACTTACTATTTACTATGCTATGATTGCAACGCCCTCGTGTGGTATAATTATTAATAGAAATAAATTTTAGGTCACCGAGTTGATGATTGCGTGAACATCCAACGTCTCGTGTTCATCAGTCTCAGGATGCACAGGCTCCTTTCTCTAGGATTTGCACATCGTGAGGGTTGTCACCACCCCCCTTGGGTGTGCATTGCACATCCTCATGTCGTCATCATTCACCACACCAAAATTCATATCATCATCATCTTGAATTAGGTATGTTGGTTGTATGTAATTATATGCAGTCTTAAAATCACATCATACTATCAGCTACAGATCAACATACTACATATTATATATCCAGTATATATTGTGTAAGTATTTTAATAGATCAATAATGATAGTTAATTCCAAAACAGTAATATTGTTAACTGTAATGTTAGGAAATAGATTTTCATATTATATTAATCAGAAAATAGTACATGAAGTTGTCTAATTAATAGTTAAAAAACACAGCACAACATATAACACAAGTTTGATAAACTTACATCATCATAACTTAGTCCAAGGAAAAAGCTTGGGAATTTTGCCTTATTGCAAATATCAGCCTTCTCATTGACCTTCATCATTGCCTCGATTGTCTCAATCCACTCTAGATTGTCAAATTCATTGTTTGTCATAGCCTGAGTCATATTGGCAACTGTATCGGCATTTTTATGCTGCTACTGTTAGGATAGACTCATCAGCATTCTTGCTGTGTCTGAGGCGATTTTGAAGCAATTCATGCTCCGGATGTGTGGGTGTTTATCCTTCTTTAGCAATATGAGGTTTGACATTGCATTTGCCACTCCTTTAGCAGCCAACATAAGTTTACTCATTAATTTTAATGCTTCGTTTTCCGCAGCTTCAACTTCCTCAGGCTGTAAACCTTCTACATAAGCACTATTTTCCTTATCCTAAACATTGTCAACTTCATAAATGGTCTGCACCAGACGGTCATCAAACCGAGGCTCCACACAGCCCTTGTCGAACCGACCGCATTTAATTTCCTCAGTTTCTCTATTCCTTATGAGTTTAGTTGTACTTGTACTGTTGGGTATGACTGAACTATTGTTCGTCTGCAATGAACAACACGGTCCACGTAGAAACTCTGCAAACAAATGTTGTTATGTCATGAACATATTTTAGAAATAATTTGAAGGCTGATCGAAAATCATAGCTAGGGTTACTTAAAATCAGGTCGACGTTATTCAAAAATCTACACAAGGTTGAAATGAAATCATCATAACATTAAAGGAAAATCATCACATGGTGAAATAAAATCATTACAATATCATCACGAGGTTAATAAAAAATTCTATAAACATTAAATTAAATTATGTACACAGCCTAATTAAATATTATGTACAAAGTTATGTTTCATATATAATTATAAAGGGATACAACAATCAACATATATATAACAATTTATATAAGGTTATGTGAAAATCATGAAAAGATAAATAAAAAATATTTTGTTTTCAGTGATATAACAATTAGCATACAAAACAGTGTGTATATACCAATATTGATCTTCACAATATGAAAGAATATTGAGCATAAATATAATTAAACTACAGAATTCTTGGTCACTCACAACTAGGAATGAGATTGGACCGGTGTAAGGCGTTGTCGGTTTGTCTTTCCAGCTCTCATAGGTTGACAGCAGTATTGATATTACGTACACACACCAATTAAAGCTCTTCACTTTCGAAATGTTGTCAACGAAGTACAGAATCTTCAGCTTCACACATCCGTCCTCTAAAGCGTCAATCAATGACAACTTCATAAGGATCAAGAAAACATTCTTGAACCTGTCGCCGTCGTCTTGGTCCTTGTTCATTTGATGATACACGTAATTGGGTAGCATTAGGTATTTTCCTTTGTCAGACTCCACTGTTATCTCCTCAAGAAGCTTGATATTTGACTATCTATTCTTTCTATCTATCAGCACTTCACCCCTTAAAAATCTTAATGTTAATTGCACATTCTCTTCCTTAATGTGAAGCCTATTTTGGGTACCTAACTTAATGTTGCGGGTTACACGTTTAAAATTCGATAGAAGTCAAAAGACATTTTGCCTGGAAAATCCGTGATGGGAAAATGTATAAAACTCCCGAATCTCATTTTCCTGATGGCTACTAGTTGCTTACAATTGAGTAATTTCATTAAATCAACGAAGAAATACGGGCTTGTTTGAATATCAATCTATTTACTGGGATGAATTTTGGTTTTAGGATGACCTTTCTGCGCAATTTATTCCTGAATCCAATAAGAGGGCATCCTTATCGAAGTCAATGTCATCCACAAGTCGTTGCATTTTGATACCTGTAACTATAAAAAAATATATATATATAGAATGTACAATATGACACTACAAAAAAAGCGGCATTTTCGTGCTCGCTATCTTACGTGCATTTTCCGAGCACTTACCGAGCACATACATTCAAATTTTCGAGCACTTTGCGAGCACCGAAGAACGGGTCGGCGTTGTTCAGAGTTACGAGCACCGAAGTACTCGGAAATTTACCGAGCACCAAAGTGCTCGGAAATACGTGTGTTACCGAGCACAGCACTTGCTCGGAAACAAGCTTCGAGCACCTATGTGCTCGGACAACCGTTGCGAGTACACAAGGTGCTCGCTACACATGGCTAGGATTGCGTGCTCGGAAATGTTGGCGCAGAATATTACCGAGCACCTATGTGCTCGGAAATGTTGGCGCGCTTTGTTTCCGAGCACAGGAGTGCTCGGTAAAAACCCCGTTTATCTTACCGAGCACGTAGGTGCTCGGTAATGATTAGTGCATATCTTCAAGATACGTATCCATATATACGATTTGATATATCTCTTTACCATATATACCTCAAAACTGTGGCTATATATATGTCTAACTCGTTTTTTTTTCTCATACCCTAGCA